>JAOEHX010009667.1:0-61442 GCA_025448015.1 Bolborhynchus lineola | reverse complement strand
GGCCCTGTCCGTGGTGCTGCCGCCGGAGCCCGGCCGCGGGCGCCGCCGCCCGCATCCTGTTGCGCCGGGGCCACGGCTGGGAGCGGCGGAGCAGCGCCTTCCGAGGGAGCCTCTGCCCTGATCGGAACAATGGCTGCGCTGCCCAGGCTGCTCTGTGCGTCCTCGGTCGTGTTGGTGCTCTGGGGTAGGTGCTCTCCTTCTCTGTTGTCGGCTCCGGTGCTTGTCGCTCGTAGGGTGCTGCTTCTCATAACAACCCTTATCAACATCAGCCTTCGAAGTGGCTTTTTGTATTTACAAGAGAGATTCGTGCGGAGTTGGTGTGAATGGGTTAGTGTGAGCAGAGAAAATGCATTACTGCTTAGCAGACACTGGCCATGAAGCGTGTGCTTTAATATGCATGCAAGTTCTTTCCTGTTGCCTTTCTGCTGCTGTTGTGAAATTTGCAGTGTAATTTACTGTTTGGTTACCCCAAGGTGTGCAAACTGTGGGACAGTGCTCGTTTTCCATGCAATGTGACCTGGAGTAAATCAGTTTATTGCAATCACAGTTGTTCTCCTGAAAGCAGGAAAAGGTTGGTTTTGCCAGTGAAGCCACCTCCGATGAGCATGTAACCTACAGCTCCATGTGTGGGTGCTTAGCTCTGCGTGCAAAGCTAATTTAACCAGAGCAAAGCACGACCCAGGAGCTGCTTCCTTAGTTCTCCTAGAAAGCTGGTGCTACCCACGGAGCTGGTAGTCCAGGAGAATTGGAATTCTGCTATGTCCTGGGATAATACAGTGCTTGAGAGAGGGTTAATAGTATCTCAGAGCTGGGGAGGAGGGAGCAGGCAGCAAAGTCAGCACCTTCAGTGAGCTGAACTCTGGGCTCCAGAGGCAGGATTGGAGAGCAGAAGCCAGTATTATTTAGCCCAGGGGGCAACTGTCAGCAGGGATTTAGTCTGAGACGTGATGCTGAAGCATTTCTTTTCTTATCAAGTAGCTCCACAGACGATGATTTTTGTCTTTGTATGAGCAGCATATACAGCTGCCAGTGTGAGCACAGATCTAATTGGAAGCATTTGAACAAGAATGGGTGTGAAATCAGTAACTGCTCCTGCTGCCACCTTTATTTGGGTCCAAGCCCCGAGCTTGATTCCCTCTTCTGCTTATGAAATCTAGAATACTTCCATGTTGCCAGATGAAAACATCCAGCCGGTTTCACTCAGCACAATGAGCAAGCTATCCCTCCAGACTTGAATTCTGGGCTTTCTCTCCTACCAGACTGTAATTGCTGCTGGAGCGGGAGCATGCTCAGCATGCATGGAGAGAAGCAACAATGCCTCCAAAGTGGCATTAATTACTATGGGATGGATTAAAGTTATGGCAAAGCAGATGTTGGAGGGGTGAATCTGCATGAAGTGATCACCCTCTGTTAATTATTATGAATTATTTATATCTCAGAAAAGGAAGGTTGGTAAAAATTCACATTTGAGACTTAGTTGTTGTCAGACTGAGTTAGTAATGAATCAGTTTGCCACGGGGGATGATGCGATGTCGAGATGTGGATAACGGATATCTCTCTAACTCCATCTTACACTTCTTCTCTGCTGCTCCTTCTCCCCAGCTGGCTTTTGTTCTGCGGTATGTGTTGAAGTTCCATCAGAGACAGAGGCAGTCCAAGGAACACACATGAAGCTGCTCTGCATCTCCTGCATGAAGAGGGAAGAGGTCACAGCCAACACAGTGGTGGAATGGTTCTACAGGCCAGAGGGTGGAAAGGATGAACCTGTATGTATGCCTGGTAGCTGAGCCCTTGTGTCATAGGTCTTACTGTGAAACACAGCCCAGGGAACTCATGTGGGAGAAGCCAAAAATGAGAGTGTAAGTTTCTCCTGTGGCAAGATCCGCGAGGAAGTCTGTAAAGGGAAGGAGGGTGACCCAAATATGAGCAAAAGCTTTTACTCAAAGCCTCTAGAAATGCCCAGCAAGGCTGCTTTCATATCATAGAGGAGAGATGAGCTTGTAAATCAGCTCTTAGTTGCGTATCTTCACAGTTCATGCAGCATTCTCAAACAGAAGTTTCACAGCACTGATTCTGAGCAGTAACTAAAGTGTCCTTTTCTTGCTTAGCTGATTTCCACTCCTGGGCACAGCATTGTGACACCAGAGGGTTCCTTATGACAGGAAAGGCTAGAATCTGTGGTTGAGTTCAAACATTTGGGGTCATACATATATGAATGCGAATTTCCAGTTCTGTCCCTTGAATAGATGAAGTCAAGCGTGTAAGGAAATCAATTAGGGAAATAGCCAAGGGTTATACTCCATACTTCTGTATCTCCCTTCTTAGGGCACTTCTGAATCCCAAAGCTATTCTTTGGAGGTTAAACTAAACCCTCACGAATCTGCAGGACAGGATCTGCTTTTTTGCCTCAGAAAGCAGTGGTGTCCTCACTCTGGGAGAATCTGTGTGAGTTGGTTTGGTGGGTCCCTGTTAGGAAAAGGTAAAATTCATTTTCAGAGAGAATCAAAGTGGGAATTGTAGAGATGAGCAGCTGGAATTCAGGAAGGAATGGCAAATGGAGAGTAAGATAAAGGCTGAGTGCACGTTTTTGTTTCTAGCTATTTTATCTAAGTAGGAAGCATTAGACCAGTGGTTGCATTTCAACACAACTGAGCTGGGCCAGGCAAGAAGGCAGAGACTCTTACTGCCTGAGACCTTAAGGGCTCACGCCCTGAGGACTGAGATGAGAATCCACTTTTAGTGACCTGGGTGATATGTTTGCCAGTGGAAACACAAGAAATACTGATGAAAGTGAGCTGGGATGGGCAGGGAAATGATGGGGCTGTGGTCAGTCCAAAACTTGGACGGTTTTAGTGCTCCCAGAGCTCCATTCTTCTGATGCGCCATTTCCATGCTGTCATTTTCATCCTGCATCGCTTCCATTTCAGCTGAATACCTCAGGGCTTACCAAAAATGTCTGTTTGTCTTCGCTGTATTTATTCTGTGGTTCCTTCTTAAGATGATCTTCATGTGCAGTGACTGACAGGCTGGCACGAAGACTGCTGCTTTGGTTTTAGTTCCACTGCTGAACTTTTGCGTCGTTGTCCACGTGTGAATTTTTCTCTGCTTTTTAATACCTCTGTGATGGAGATAATTCAGTTTTCTGTCTTCTGCAAAGATTTTGAGGAAAAGGATGATGGAATATGAATAACTGCTGTTACCAAGGAAGCCTTAGCCTGGAACGTACATGTGTGTAGCTTGTGAGGGTGGTGATGTTCCTTGCATATGCTGTGCTGTTGTCCGAGATACAAGTCAGTGATTAATCACAAATACCCTTTCCCCATAGATCTACGAGTATAGGAAAACCATCCATGAGTTTCCAAGCCGCTTCAGTGGCCGGTTGCAGTGGAATGGGAGTAAAGACATGCAGGACGTCTCCATCACTGTGTTAAATGTGACCTTGAATGATTCGGGTATCTACACCTGTAACATCACCCGGGAGTTTGAGTTTGAGATTCACCGGCCTCTCTTCACAAGCTCCAGACTGATCCACCTCACCGTGGTGGAGGAGGGTATGAAGCGTTGTGCCTTAACTCATCAGGCTTCCCTCTATCCAGGGATAGAGCTTTTCACTGTGTTGTAGGAAAGGGGTGACGGAGCTGCCAGAGAATTGTGCCTGTCTTTGCAGCAACAAACACTATACAAGGTTCAGGGAAGAGACCTGTGTTTGTTTGCCAGCTGCAGCCTCTTTGTAGGCGCAGAGTGGTTGTGTGTGAATGAGGGAAGTTACAAGAATGCCACAGTACAGCTTTTGCCTGAGTGTTTGATTCCACTGGAAACAAGCAGTGGGATCACTGCTGGTGTATTCTGATGGCAGGATCCTGCCTGTTCCCTCTCTTTTGCCCCCTCATAGTGTAGTGGCAGCTGGGTATTAAGGTGGGTTGGGAAGGATGGCACGAGGGTGGGAATTGGCAATGGAGCTGCCATGCTGCAGTCACTGCATGTAATTGATCAGAGATTATTTCATTTTCCTAACAGCTGGAGAAGACTTCACCTCGGTCATCTCCGAAATTATGATGTATATTCTGCTGGTCTTCCTGACCCTGTGGCTCCTGATAGAGATGGTCTATTGCTACAGGAAAGTCTCCAAGGCAGAGGAAGCTGCCCAAGAAAATGCGTAAGTGTGAAATCTGTGTCTGTTCCTGACTGTACCAAAGAGTTTCCTACTGTGAGCATCTCCTACAGGTGACACTTGTTACTTTACAGGTACTTACAGGCATTCGGTACTCTGTAAGGGTGGATGGACCTACACTGTGGTCTGCACTGCAGCACTGAGGTTATGTTTTCCGCTTTCTCTCCAACTACAGGACAGACTATCTTGCGATTCCATCAGAAAACAAGGAAAACTGTGCTGTGCCTGTGGAGGAATAGCAGAGAGGAGTCAGCAGGATGAATGGCACCAAGGTAGGGGATGAGGAAACAGTCCGCTTGTGTCTCAGCCTTTCAGCCTTACTACAGCTGGTTACATATGTGTGGGGCTGGAGAAAACGTGAATGGGAGACTCCTGCAGTCTAGCTGTGCTCCTTCCCTGGAGCGTCCCCAGTGACATTAGAAGCAATATAAGTATCTAGTTGGTGGGTGTACTAGTATTCTTCAAACCCTGAACCAACATGTTTGCTTTCAGGCCATGGTGTAATTATTCCTCTTTTGCCCATTCCTGTTGAATGGGGAATGGTCCCCTGTGGATGCAGGGCTGTGCTCAGAGACATGTAAGAGTACTATCTCCAATGGAAGCATCTGCTAGGAAGGACTTTGTGGGAAAAGACGAAAATCTAGATCTTTTAAAGTCTTGACCTGCTAGTTACCATGCTAATGGTATCTTGAGCCTCACTTCTGTAAGGTCAAATGACTCATGCTCCAGGAGGAATTCTCTCCATTGCAGGGGCTCTGAAGACAGAAGGACCGCATCATGCCAGCCAGGTTTGAGGGGGAGCTCTGCGCTGTTGGGAGGAGATACGGAGAAGTGTAAATTCTCTTCCATTTGCCTTGGACTCTGTACAGCCTTGACTTTTGGCCTCATGACTCCATTCTGAGCTGCCAGCCCATTTGCTAAAGGACTCCTCTTTTGAAGCATGCTGAGCAAAGGGCATAGGGGTGTGGGCAGCACGGCTCCTTCCCAAGTTTCTGTTCCATCATCATGTTAATGGCTTTGTAAATGTCAAGTGTCATTTCTTAGCTGCTGTCACCACCGCCTTTATTTGCTGACTATGCTAGTTCTCCATTGCAGAGATAAAGGGGGTATGTATGTCATGATACTCTGACCTATGAGACTGGGAATGAGGTCATCTTCGGGTGATGTTCCACCATGTCTTACAGCCCAAGCAGTCTTACTCGTGTTAAAACAGGCAGAATTTAATTCACTAGTTGTTGCTTGGCAAGTTGCTCTGGACTTTGGGCTGCCCATGCACAGGCAGGGTAGAGTGAGGACTGTGATGGTGTTAGAATGAGTACCCCTGTGACCTGTTCATGCTTGCTCTTGGAGGAGGGAACTGAGACTATGGATCCTGAAGTGCCACTACTTCAGGAAGCAGTACTGTGTAAGTGTAAGAACCCCCTATATCCCCCCCTTTTCACTTAGCAAGCATCAAAGCCTTAGTTCCTTCCTTTTGCCTTGCATAGCAGGTTTGCTCCTCAAATGCACAGAAACACAGGGCTAGGAATAACCTGCGGAGCCACGTTCTGCGACAACAGGCAAGTAGACAAAGCAAACAGGATGCACAGCCCTCACAGGAAAGCTTTGTAAAATGGTAGTGCCGTTAGTAACTAATGGTCTCGTTATGCTATAGTGCAGCACCACCTAGAGGAACACACACCACACGCTTGTTTTTAACTAGTGAATAGTACTTCTTGCTTGCGACAGTCACTGGTTGGAGTAGTTGGCGCTCATTGTAAGCGATCCACTGCTGCACAGGTATCCCACTGTATATTCAATGCTTCCCATGCAAACCTATCTTTTCAGGCGTAGTGGCTGTTTCTGGCCTCAGATGTAATCGGTCAAGCTCAACAACTAGGATTACAAAGAGGGAAGAAGGCAGAACTGGCCAGGGTGGAATTGTACCTTAAGACCAAAGGGGGGGGAAGGTTTATTTTTGCATCTAGCAGATGTTGTTATATCCCCGCTGCAATGGAGCCTCTACTGCTTGCAAGAGTTGACAAATTGTGCTACACTGACCACTTCTAAACAGTTACCAAGTGCTTGTGAATCCAGGCATGCTTCCCACATATGGAATTTCCCCTGCTTTGTTCTGCTGTTTTTTGTGTGTTGCTGAAATCACAGAAATTATTCTGTTTGTAAGTCAGGCCCGGGCCAGATTTCCAACTGGCAGGCATTCAAAATCCCTTTTTTGGAATGGGTGTTACCTTTAGTAAACCACCATAGCGCAGCCGCTGCCGTAGGATCGCTCTCACATCCAGAGCCGAGTCTGGCAACGTGAGCACGTTTTCCAGGCGCCTGTAGTCTGGAAGCACACTTGCTCCTTCGAACCGAGTAGCCTGAAGGGGAAAAAGCAGCTCCCTGTTCAGCTGCATGTCTTCATTTTGGGCATAATCCTAACTCTAAACCCACAGCACCAGACGAGGGACTAGATGGTAACTCTGGAGTATCTGTCACTGACCACGGCACTCACGCCTGCAGTGATCTTTTAGGTAAGGCCATGTAACCTCTCTTCCACTTCAGCTCTGCTCCTCAGCCTCCTGAAGCATTGGTAACCCTCTGGTGTTATAATATGAACTCAAAAAAGGGGTAAACTAAGAACTTGGTGACAGCTACCTCAGGTGGTAAAGAAGGGCCATTCTCTTGTCCTGCACCTTCGGTATCTTACACGCATCTTCTAAAGATGCTTTTTCTTGGACATATCTTTCACTTTTCCAGTTCCTGCAGACAGATATTGTCCTGTGTTGTTCTAGGCAGAGAAAATGGTGTGTAAATAGAGCAAAAAAGGAACAAAAATGATTTTTTGGGGGGGTGGTGCTGGATGAGATGTTCCTGGTTGGTGTCGGAAAAGACTCTGTGTACTTGGAAATGACAGAAGAGACTTCAGAATAGGCAAGATAATAAAAAGAACAAAGCACTCACGAGTCGCACTGCTTGTTTGATAGATTTTAATTTATACTGTACTTCCATTGTACTAGCTACTTTACATTAAGGTTTGGCTGCACAGCCTTTACAACTCCTAGGTTCTAGCAGGTAAGTTTCATTATCAGTTTACCATGTTCTTGCGCACAGCGCAAAGTTTATAACAGTTAGACAACTCCTAAAACAAACCCGCGGGGTCCTCCCCCCACCCCAAAGTTCACCTTAGTGCTACAGGCCCCAGCCAACAGCCCCCCACCTCCTGGGCTCAGAGGGAACCCCATAAGGGGTGATTGTACCCCTTGTTTCGTGCCGATGGGATGCGATCCCCGTTAAGTCGCAGTTAAACACAGTAGTTGGGTTCCAGTATCCAGCGCCTCAGGTGGGGAGAACATGCTCCCAGGTTTGTAGCAGCTTTACCCGGCCCCTGGAGCACGCGATGAGAGAAGGATGCCATCAGCATGGTCATGTCCCCGAGGTGCCACAGCCCCGTGATGCCACTCCTTGGAATGCCGTGATGGATCTGCTGCTCCTCCCTCTGCCTCAACCAAGAGCCAGGTTAGTGCTGCTGCATCTGCTCTGTGAAGTGCTGTTGCGACGGAGGTGGGCTTGTGAGGATGAGGAGTGAGGCGTGGCTGGCACAGGCTCCACCTCTTTGCAGGATAAAGATGCTGTTTTGTAACAGGCGCTCTCCCAAATCCCAAATCTGGGGCAGATTGGGGCCAAAACTGAGACACAACCAAATGGCTCTAGAACCTGAGCTGCACATTAGTTTTATTCCCTAACTATTCTGGGAGTTCGGGTTGGGGAAGGTGGCCATTGAACGTTAGCAGTGGAATTGGCCTAAATGAGTGAGGTAACAGAAAAGGCCAGAGAAGGTACCTCCCTGAGCCATGTGCAAATATAATTCCTTCAGCAGAAGGAAGTCCTTTTCCCTACTGAAAAAAATAAAACACATTCACTTAAAGAGCATACAGACTGTAGCAAGGGAAGGCGAGCAGGGACAGCACCAGGTCAGTCCATCTGTGACACAGGGAATGATTGTCCAGCAGCAAACGTGTGAAGGGAGAGGGAAAAGCCATAGCAAGCACTGCAGAATGTGTGTAGGAGAGGAGGGCATGGCATGGAACCATGCTGAGGAAAACCCATGCTGTCTGGCTAGATGGGAAATAATCTCAGTCAAGACACGAGGAGATTATTTGGCCAGTGTGCACATCCAGAATAAGGTATTATGGCACAGAGAGACTCATGCTGCCGAGATCAGAGCATGCCGGGCAGGGGGAATGGATCCTCTTGGGAACTACACTGACGTGAATGTTCTGCGAGCCACTTACCTCAGGTGCTTTGGTTTAAGAGTCTCTGTTTCAGTACTGTTCTAAGCAAGCCCCTGCCGGGTATTTAGTGCTGCGACTGTCTGAAAAGACTAAGCCGCAGTCCACCTGACTGTGCTGTGATGACTGGCAGTGAGCCTGGCAGAGATTCCACTGGAAGAGCTCAGGAGGCCAGCAGGAACCGCTGGTCTGTGGGACGGCAGCAGCTGCCTTGACAAAGGTGACTGTATCACCTCCCTTGAACCAGTCAAAGTGTGTGTGACTGACTGTGCTTTTCCACATGCTGTGGAAGTCCCACCTCTGAACTGGGAAGGGGTTCACTTCCATCCTGGTCGGGAGAAGCAGACGCTGACAGAGCCCTACCTGGTTACAACAGCCAGTTCAGTACAGAAACACTGCAAGAGAAGGCCTCTCAGGGTGCAGGAGCTCTGCACTAACTGCTCACTGTGTTTGCTCTACTGTGCCTTAGCCTCCTCCTGCACGGGATGGCTGTACTAGGATGGATACTGACCTTTGAAGAGGGGTTCTTCATAGGCAGTAACTCACATCCTGGCTTTCTGTTCTTTCGATACAGAGTCATACTTTACTAAAGGCATGTCTCTTCAGTTGCTCTTTATTAGATATGAAGCAGACAAGCAGGGCCAGGCACTCTGCCAGCAGGCTATAAGCTGTGTATAAATGCATACTCTTATGTCAGCAGTGTAATTGAGGTATGTTAGGGGAGATCAAAGTTGTGTGACCTTTTTCTCTGCTCCCAAAGGGCTTAAGGGAGCCAGAAAGGATTTATGCAGAGGTTAGAATCAGTTAATACTGAGGTTTTCTGCCTTGGATTATTGGTTAGTTGTTCAGCACCAGGTAACTGGTGCCTGGTTACCCATTTAACTCATAGCTCACCCCTACTCTTAACCACTGCAGGTACCTTTTTCTCTCTCAAGCTGAATGTGCAGACCCAGCAATGACCCTGTCTTGGGGACACTATAGATAAACTTTAGTATCTGGTTTATAAATGCACAGCAGTTATCCAGGTCTCAAATTCACTTTGAGCTTGTCCCAGATGCCATAACCCAAACACCACTTTTAAGGTAAGCACTGAAGGCATGCATTTAACAGAAGCAAACTACAATTGGCAGGTATATTCTTCTCCCAGCTATACACAAACTGGCACATCAGAGCCTTCTGTCTCCTTGCTCCCTTCTCCCAGGAGGTAGCATCTTACTCAGCCAGAATTAGGCTATGAGCTGTTTGCTTTAGGTTGCAGGTTTGGCTGGAGAAATGCTTTGCCAGACATCTCTTCTGTAGCTTTTCAGATGCTGCAAACCAAACCCCAGCGGCACTCACCTGGCAGATTGGCAGCAGCAGAAGGGTCAGAGGGAGCACTCAGCAGGAAACACGGCTGCAAGGAGCTATTAAAAGCCCTGCCACTGACATGGGTTTTGTGGCACAGGAAAGCAAGTAAAGATGTAAAGCCCTGACAATAGAAACCCTTGGCTGTGACTGCGTAGGGAATGTGGAAGTACTACCATCAGGTTGCTCTGCCTTGCTCCTAGAAAGCATTGCTGATTTCTCCAGGAAATCGCCATCATAAACTGACTGGTCCAACATTTCTATGGCTGCAGAAGGAATTAATCTGTCAACTGGGACTCAGCTGCAGTAGCAGGTGATTCCTGCCATAGCTCTAGGCATGAAGGCATCTAGGTGAGAACATGCCAAGGTTTTCTTTAAGCTCTCACTTTTAGTGCCATTACGGGGTTTGCCTTAAGAAAAAGACCTTGCTTTTCTCTCTTTTATTACTCCTGTGATAAATTAAGAGGCAATAAAATGTTATGAATCCTGTCCAACTGCAAGCCTGACTTGCTGCCAAGCGGCAAAAAGACAGTAAATAACTAGGAAACTGAGAAAGAGAAACCTTCCTCGGGCTGAAGGTCACTGCATGCACAAGATCTGTTTGGTGACAGCCACCCTTGTGTTGTTTATTGAAGGATTTAACTTAGCTTTGTGTTAGGATACAGGCCAAACGTGTTAAACTCAGTTTAAAGCAATGTGTAGGCAGAATGAGTGTTAGTGCTTGAGAATGCTACAGTAATTGTGGGACTAAATGGGGAAACAGGACTTCTTGGCCAGTGTGTCAAGTCACAGTGGGGAGTTGGGGCCCTCCTATCCCAAGATGAGCCACAGAACAGCCTTTCCAGGCACTAGCACCTCAGTTTCATTGTACAGTAGCCATTTCAGCAGCCTCCCTGGAACAAAGTCAGGGAGGAACAAAGTACAGTAGTCAGCAGCATTAAATTAAATAAATAGTCATAAATACACACTACTCTCTAGTTGCTGAGGTGTGTTTTCCCCAATTGTACCTTGCTTTCACACTCAAATGTCTCTTTAATAACCCGTGTTCATCTGTGGTTCTTCACATGTGAGTCTTCTGTGGGGCATGTTGTGTTGTGAAAACTATAGGCAGGGTGGGAGAAAGCAGTGGGTTACACGTATGTGCCTCGGAATGTGGGAGCTTGGGAGGGTTTTCCTTGGACTCCATGAGAATGAGATACAAGGAGCAGTTACTCACCCTTTTGTCCCCTGCTCTTGCAGCGCCCATTGGAGCTAGAGACAGCAGACAAGCTACAACTACCCTGTTTGCATACAGGGAATACGCAGCTGACTCCCTCCTGTCATTCAGAAGGTGGGAAAATCCTGGTGTTGAACAAGGTAGACACTGAAGACCTCATGCCATCACCTAATCTACATGGCTGGGTAAGATGAAAAAGCGCTCATTAAGCATTCAGACAAGCATCCTGCATCCCAGGCAGCTGCAGTGGGTTTGGGTACAGTCTTGCTGCCCCTCTTCCTCATTTGCCTGCTAACAGGAGTCCAGAATTATCCCCTAGAACAAGTGAAAATCCACATTTAATGGATTTTCATGTCATTTTAATGCAGCTCTACCACCTGACTTGCTTACAGAGGTGGAGCCTCACACAACGAATACCAGTCAGATACCCTACACCACAGCCACCCTCCAGATCTATCCTGCCACTCACTGATGGTCCCTTTTTCCTCTCCTTTTATAGTCCTCGTGACCCTTCCTAACCTCTCCTGGACTTTCAGAGCCTTTGTTGCTATCTAGACGTAGACGTGCAAGAAAAGAAGCTCTTCTTTCTCTCCGTACTCTTTTCCCATAGAGTTCGTAAGACAAGGGATGAGCAAAACGGTCTCTCAAACCAGGGGCGGGAGGGAAATTTGCTGAGCAGGGGAGTGGGAGCAGTTGCAAATCAATACTAGTTTTGGTTTGCTTTTCCAGTTGAGGTACTCCCCCATCATGGGGAGTCACACAGGCAGTCACCCGTTCAGCACCGGTGTAGATCTTCAGCATAGGGGTGGCTCAATGGCAGGGGCCCAAGCACATGGAAAGCAGAGAGTGACAGGGGACACTGTCAAAAGGATGGAAGTGTGCTTCCTGCAGCATGGCTCTCCTCCATCCATGCACCTTGTAGGCAGATACTCCCCTCCCCACCACCTCCTTGGCTATTAATGCAGTATCAATAACAGGAGGCATCAAACTAGCGTCTGGAGAAAGCATTTCAGCTCATTTATGGGCTGTGCCCTGCTCTCTGAACCAGGCTGGCTGGCACCACAGTAAATGGCATCTCTGCTACAAGAAGTACAGAAGCTCATTGCCAGCAAGAGATGTTCTTTGCAGACCTACAGCAACTCTCATTGCAGCCGCCTCTCTGAACGTGGAATAGTTTTGCCAAAACCTCTCTGCCCTGAAGCCAGCAAGGTCAGAAAGTTGACAGTGTCCCCTTTGTGTGTATAGGTACATACAGTCACCCAAGGACCTTCATGCACAGGGAGGGGTGGCGGGGGGCACTCACTCTGATGCTTCCCTTAGAAACAACATAGACAGGCAGGAATATTACACAAGGGGGGTGCACAGGCCCAGGAGAGCACGCTCCGAGGTGCCTCTAAGCGCACCTCAGTGCCGGGAGAGCACAGCCCTCCCAAACACACACACACGCACACAGCACTCTATCACTGAGACGCTCCATTTCAGCCAGTGTTGGAGGTCAATCCTTCCTCTCAATACGTAGGCTTTTTGTTTTGTTTTTTTTTTTTCTCTTAAAATCTGTATATAATATATATTTATATTCTGTATATATTTATATATATATTTATATATCCTATTTACACATATTGCACACCGTCCTCTGGCCTCCTGCATTCCTGCCTGTTAGTGGAAACGTTTCCGTTTCTCCTCTGGATCTGACCCGAAGTCCTGGGACCCAATGCCATTCTGAAGATTTATTAGTGAATCCTTCATCTGCAAGACAAGAAATTTCTCCACTGTGATGCCACCCTAGAGGTGAGAGCACATTGGGAATTCTTTCCCTATTGGTGTTTCCTTCCTCCATGTGAAGTATTGATACCATAATCTGGGAGCTCTGCATCAGGGATGGGATGTACAAATGGAGACTGAGAAGATGGGAGCCCGTGAGAGAGTATTCTCCCACCTAACAGAGATAGGGTGAGCTGAAGGTGTGGGGCAAGCAGCCCTCTCCATAGGGACTACAGCGGAACCAGGTGTGGCTGAAGGAAGACAGAGTGACCTTCTGGTCTTACCTGATCTAGAAGCAACACCGAAGACTTGATGATCTCACGCCATTTCTGTAGCTCTGAGTCATGATACTTCTGCTGAGATTCTAGTAACTGGGCCCACTCTGTTTGAGACTGTGGTAACCTGTCAGGCAGAACATAAGCAAGAGTGAATCCAGGGAAACTGAGGCTGAGGGGAAGCAAAGTGGATTGGGGGAGCGTGTAGAATCTACTGATCAGTTTGTTTCCTTTTACCCTAAAGGGTAAAATGTTTTCTTGAGCACAAGTGCATTTAAGCATGCTTAGCATTTCCTACATCAGATACAGTGGTTCTCTGTATGAATTAATAGCAAAGATGTGCCTTTTGCAGAAGTTGCTGCAGTGTAAGAGGAACCAATGCAGTGTGCTCTCATCGCTGGGGAGATGTGCACATCCTGGGAGATGCAGCTGTCTGGTTGCCTTTAACCCTAGACACAGCAGGGGAGTCTATACAATAAATACTGTTCCCAACAATAAACTCAGCCTGACTGTTGTCACACTTTCTGCAAAGGAAATAGGGAAATGCTGCCATACAGCATACAGCTTTACACACCTCAGCACACACCAAGCAGACACTGTTCTAAAACAGGATGTCCAAAAAGCTTTGGACAAGGCCCTGTACTACCAATTGCTGAGGAAATAGAACTAATCTGCAATCACACTTCCCTGCTTCCCATCTATGACTGCCAGGAACCGTGCCCTGTGTTCTCTTTGTGCCCTTTCTCTTCCTCCCATGATCCAACAACTTCCTGACATCTGGACCTGTGCCTTTCACAGCACTTATCCAATAGGTGATTATGTGTCACAGGCCCAAATTCTCCTCCCCAGGACAAAGCAAATGAGACAGATAGATAGTACCTCTCCTGCAGCCGCAAGCCCTGCCATGCCGTGAGTGTCTGCGTAGTATATTCTAACATCCAGAGCTTGTAGAACAGCATCATGTTGAGAATGACCAGCAGCACCAGACTGGGAATAGAGAACAGTTCATCAGGAGCACTGCATAGCCCACTGCTTGCCAGTCACACCTGAGGCTTTCAGAAGGTGTCAGGTCCACGCTGTGAATGGGCATTTAATCTAATTAAATTAGACTTTAATCTAATTAAAGAGAAAAAGGTGAACAGAACCCAAAGCTTCACCTGGTGGGAGAAATGTGTGAGCAAGGAAGACAAGAGACAGAAAGACAGGGATGATGGATCAGATAGAACAGGGTGGGTGAGTGGATGAGCTGAATGCAGAGAAAGGGAGGGAAATGGAAGAGTAAAGAGGTAAAAAAAGAGACAGTACCTGAAACAGATCCTAATGGGAGCAGGGAAGAGAAAAGGGAGCAGCTGCAGGTTAGAAACAGACTGACACAGAACAGGAGAAACAGGGCTGAAGGGAGAGGGCTCAATAGTGCAGAAGATACATGGGGAGGGAAGAAAGAAACAGAGGGAAAAAAGAAACAGTGGGAAGAGAAGCAAGAAGGACAGATACCTAACTGTATGCCTGCAGTTAATGGTGAAAGATGCTCAGCAGATAAGAGCTGCGTAAGCAAAAGACAGCACAAGGCTGTCTTCTCATCCTTACATTGCTTTACATTACCTTACCCACCATTACAGCAACTAGCTGGGCTGCTGCTGCAAACCTCTGCAGTCTTTATCCCCACTAGGAAAAGGAAAGGCGGGAAGGAGCTCAAACTGAAAAGAAACCTCATTCTGTAGCTCAGCTTCTTTTCACCTCACTAAAAAGCAAGCGGAGCTTAAAAATGAGCCCAAGTTCTGCTGTTCCTCAGGGTTTAACAATATGCTTCCTTTTCTCTATGTGATGAAAACCCCCACTGTGTCTGCACTGCTCCTGTACCACCTCACAGCGCCTGCCCAGCATCCACTGCAGCACTAACACATGAAAACTACTTGCCAAAAGGCAAAGAAACAGTAAATACACCTGGGGTTAGGTATAAAGACCAAATACAAAGGTACAAAGAGCCCATAGCCAGCTCCCTTTGAGCGTACATCCAGCCAAGTCCAAGACTAGCTACCGTAAAAGGCAGTAGCAGAAAAGGGACCCAAACCAAATGAAGTTCCTGCTGCTAGTATAACTATGCCAACCTCTCTTGCTTCATTAATTTCTATCCTTATTTTGCAGAAATCATCTCTAAATGGTCCAGCTTCTTTCTGAGACATTATCTTCATCAAAATCACTGTGCAGGACAAGACCTGAATAGGTTTTGTCAGACCAGAGGAAAGAAGGCACAGACAGACTCCTCACATACAGTGAGCCCTGTTAAGGTAGCACAGCCTGGCATGGTTATCTTTCATGACAACAGCCAGATTGTTGGTAGACTGCATTAAATGACTTAAATTAACTAAAACCAAAACTACAGTTTCTAGATGTCACTAAAAATCTCTAAACTGAGTCCCTGAAACAATAAATACTTTCTACTTGCTGGAATTCTCTTTTAAATACTGACTTAAGTTATTTATTTAAGTACTTCATTTACTTGAAGTATTTGATAAAATAAGAACCAGAACCTATAGAGCCAGATCTGTGGCCAGCTAAACACTGACAAAAGCTGGGATCAAGCCAAACAAAAGACTTGCTGGGACACCTGGGGGAAATCTTAATTCATTCTTTCCTGCTTGTCTTTGCTTTTCCTTCCTCTGCTTTGTGCAAAGTTTGGGACTAGAGAGGAATACGTGAGAGTAAAAACTGGCCCAGGGGAGCACAGAAAACAAAAGGACTGAAGGAATTAAAACGCTGACAAGGGAAGGAAAGAAAATCACTTACACAAAACTGATGACAAGGAGCAGCTTGGAAACACTCTGCAGGTGGAAGCCGCTAGGGCTCTCCTCAGGGATGTGCCGTGTCTGAGTGGAACCTGAGGAGATAGATGAGTTTATTTTAGGAAATGCTGTCCAGTGGGGAGGGCATCCCTTTTCCCTCTGCCCACCTCTCCATCTCATCAAATCAAATCAATCCAATCCTTCCTCCCCGCCCTGGAAAGCCCTGCCCCTCTTCCCATTAACCCTGCACAAAGCAATGAGGGGTCTTGCAGTTCCTTGCCTGCCACATGCTTGATCCGATGAGCAACCTCCTCGTCGGTGGGGGTGGTGACAGGGCTCAGCACCTCCTCCAAGTGTGGCACCCGCAGGTGGGCATGAGCACGTTTCCTCCGGCGCACGGTTGATTGCTTGCTCACCTTCTCTTTGGGGGATTGCCGGTGCACCTCAGCCAGGTACGTGCTCTCTGTCTTGGTCAGTTCACTCTCTGCAGAGGAAGCAAAGGGAAGTGTTTAATAGAAGTGGCCTTGGCTTTGCAGAGATAAAGACTGAAGCCCAGTGGCTTCAATGGCACAGCCAAGAGGCAGGGTCTGAGAGGCCTGGGCAGAGGATGCACCACACATCATAGAATCATGTAACTAATTAGGTTGGAAAAGACCTTTAAGATCATCAAGTCCAACCACTACCCCAGGACTGCCAAGATCACCACTAAACTGTATCACTGAGGGCCTCATCTACATGGTTTTTAAGCACTGCCATGTCTCAGAGTTCTTCCTCAAGTGCAGCCCTTACTTGGAAACTTATGTTTTTGAATGCCTTTTGCATGATAAGCAAGTTTTCCTACATAATTGAAAACGCATATGTACTACAGCCTTTTAAGCATAAGAAACATATGGCAGAAGAACCAGCAATACACTTTACTGTTTCACCCTCCAAGGTCTGATCCCCAGTAGACTGGCAGCATATATGACAATGTCATGCTGCAGGGATACATGCATAATCTGTGGAAGGTGCCACACTGTGCAGCTCCACTCATCACTGCTCTTACCCAAGTGACGGAAATAATCTTCTAGGCCGCTCCAAAAGTTCTTCTCAATGAAGGATTTCACCAGCCCCCACGGCTGCTTCCTGTAACGTAGCTCTGTGGAAACCCTATGGGAAGAAAGGAAAGTCATTATCCCAGTTTTGCTTCCTGGAGGTGATTTCAATTCACAATCCTTTGTCAATAATAAATGAGAAATAACGCTGTTCACTGTTAGTTCTGGAATGGTCTCAGCCCTTCATGTTTCTCCAGCAGCATTGCATGAAAAGGCCTTCCAAAGGTAGTGGCAGGAAAGCGTCGCAAGAGCATCCCCCAAGAGGACTCCCAAGACCTTCAGCCATGTAGCACTCAGGCATTTATACTGTTTAGTGAAGCCTACAGCTTTGCCTGGCACCAAACTCCTCCCCTTGCCCCCCAAGCCCATCTCAGAAGCACAGCCTCTGCAAGTATGCCACGTGTTGACTGCGTGTTCCAGCAGGCCCTGCAAACCACTGCTTCCAAGGAGAAGGCAGGAAACACCTGTGAAGCCTCTATCTGGTCCAGCTCCGACTCCTCTGCATTGGGTCTATTGTCCGCCCAGTGTCACCATAACAGGCCACTGCCCCTGTGGCAACTCTTCATGATAGGACAAAGAAGTAAGGCTAAGTTCTCCCCAACCCCTTCTAACACACAAAACAGCAGAACTCCTACCCAAAGGTGCCTTTTGGTCATCAATAAGGCTCTTTTTAGCCCCCAAGAAGTGTACCTGAGTCGGCTTTTGTTTCTGGCAACACGAGTCAACGTGTAGCGGTTAATGGTGTAGAAATAATCATGGTAGGGGACGTCGTGAGTTAGCACCTCTGCATCTATGACATAGCACTCGCTTTCTTGGCTGGCTTTGTACATTGTCTGCAGAAAAGACAGCATGCAAGGCAACTATTAGTCTGGTTAGAACAAGGCTTTGATAGATTGGCACCTTCACCAGCACTTTACCACAAACAGGAGCCCTAGCCCATACCCAAGCTCCATCTCTGCAATTCTCCTGTGAACATCTCGCCTTTAAGGGAAGGTATGCTCAAGGAAACCAAGGGTTTCACTCAGACGTTTCTCAAGGGCACATTTCAAAAGGGCCATTCAGTCCCAGCAGCAAAACCCCCAGCATTTTGTACCAGAGATGCAGTTACACACTACCACATGAGGACCAGTTCTTTGGGACCTCATGAAACCGATGTCTGGCTTATCAGGGAGCAACCCGATCTAAAATGGCCCTGCTTTAAGCAGAGGTCCTTTCTAGTGTAAATGATTCTGTGATTCTAAACACTGTAGAAACATGTCAGTTACTTCTTTTAAGTGCTTCTGGTCTGATCCGTACACAAATCACAGCCTTTCCTTACAGACTATTTCCACATACCTCTGCAGAGAGGACACAGCGAAGTGCACCATCGTGCTTGCGCACAATGTGGGATAAAATGGTCCTTGCCTGCCTGACAGCATGCTGCTCCCTTTGCCCATCACTTTAAACAGGTCATTTAATTGTCCTCACCAGTAATAAAAAAAGCTCAGACATCTCTATGTAGAGCTGTGAGAAGCACCGGCCGGACAGTATCTGACATGCCCTGCTCATGAATAACATGTGCTGGACTGACCACAGCTCACAAAGCACCAGCCTGGGTAACACACACAATTATTAGCATGTGATGGTTTGTTCCCAAACAACTCTGCTTCTGCTGGAGAATGTATGGCCCTTTCCTTCAGTGCAATCCAGTGTAAGTCTGAGAGTAGCTGTTCATGTTTGCAGTGATACTGGGTAGCAAGTTAATATCAGAAAAGTGGGTAAAGGAAAATGGATAGGGAGAATGACACCCTGCAAAGCAGCATGCCCAAGACAAGGAAATCAATCACAACTCTGTTTCTATAGAGCATTACACCCCTGCTCCCTCTTCCACGTACCTGTGTCTCAGTGACAGTGGCAGTTTTGGGGGCCAAAGGGTTGGTGAGGGTAATGGTGTACAAGATCACTCTGGTCTGATTGCCATTTTCTTCTTTCTTCCAGGGATGAAAGATAATATCTGAGAGGACAAAACAATATTTCCTTCAAGCAACTGGAGAGGGATCTCAGGTCAATTCCCTAGGGAAAGGCAGGACCATGTAACCATGCTCAGGACATATCGCCTTCCCCATGGCTACAGAAGCACTGGAGCTCAGCTGAGTGTGAAAGAAATGTCCTCAGCCTTCCCCCCTTTCCTTGCACTTGGAAGGGGGAAAAATACCCACATTTTATATAGAAGACATATCTCCTTCAGCTTTAAACCTCCAGTTACAGGGAAAGGAGGATTACAACATGTCAAGGGATACTCTCTGCATCATTAACTGTGCAGCCTGTGCCACTGTACGGTATAGAGCTAGAAAAGCTTTTTCCTCACACTATTAAGCCTTGAACACAGGATCAGGCTTTAGCTGATGTTCAGAAATAAAAGCCTGTTTCCTCCACACAGTTAGACAATGCTCGTGGAATGTAAAGCTAGACAGCTTACCGGAGAAGCGGCGCTGTTCCATGAAGTCCCTCTGGAACTGGGAGTCCGTGAAGAGCAAATCATACAGCTTGTCCACGCTGAAGTTGAACACCTCGTTCACATACTGCCGCCCATTCAGATCTTCGTAAAAGGCTTGGACTTCCCCTATAGGAACACAGGCCCACAAAACTCAGCCATGATCCATGCCAATACCAGAGGCTGTGCTTTCACAGCACTGGGACATTAGTATTAGTGAAGAAGGAACCCAAAGTTGGTACTTGTAGCCCTTTTCCTCCACTGACCCAGGACAACAGCTGGAACATCAGAAGGCGTAATAAACTACACAGGTTATTTTAGGGACATCCTTCCAAATACCCCACATACCCAGGATAGGAATTCTTTGCATCTTCTGAACTCTTAGGGTCCAGAAAAGGAATTCAATATTCAGTCCCTCACTGGAAAGGATGGGAGAAGGCTGAATACAACACTGATGGAACAGCTGCTCCCCACATACCTTCATCATGTGTCTCTGAGGAGTCACTGAGCTCAGTGGGAATGTCTTCATTGTCGTTGAAGTCTAGGGAAGGGGAGTTCACAGGGCTGATGATCTCTATCTTCTCTGCCATGATATTTGCAATGCCAATGTCTTTTTCCACAGGACTCTCTGCCACTGCTTCTTCCTCCTCTGGTAGCACTCCATCAAACTGCAGCAAGGAGAGAGCACAACAAGGGTAAGATCAGCGCTTGGAAATGGGGGTTATTTCTGAAATCTGCACATCCTTGAGCCAATCTTCATACCTTTGGCCTCAACATGTCTGAATTCTAAATAAGAGAGCAGGAAGGTTACCATATAGTGTTTGTAAAACACACGGACATGGGGGATCACCTCCTCTCCAAGAGCCACGCACAGCTCAAGCTGGGGATGTACACAGGGCTTTTTGTTTTCTCAGACAAGCACACAAACACCACTGGGTTTGCTAACAAGCCCTATACAGCTAGGAAAATCTGAGGTTATACGGAGGGTGTTGAAACTGGTCCTTTCCAACCCTAACTATTCTGTGATTCTATGGTCCAAACAAGGTCTGCTCTGCTAATACCAGGAGGGTACACGCTCTTTCCTAGGGAATAACTGAAGACAGAGAAGAAATTAGAAGCCTTTTATCCCCAACACTCCATTTCTTTTCACCTAAAAGCCCTCAATTCCCAAGATTTCAGGACTTCAGGCATGCTTTGGACACCTTTTCAAGGCCAAAGGCCATGCTCACAAATAGTACTGAGTCAAGTACCAAGGTTTGTTGCAGTGGAAGAGGAGCTGAAGGGTAAGCATCAAGGATGATGAGCTGGATCCCAAAGGAAAGGATTACTGCTCCCATTGCGACAGAGGAAGCACTTACCGAGGCCGGTGCTTCACTGCTCCCCGTGGATGTCAGTGTGCTGGCAGTGACAGATTTCTTTGGCAGCTGAGGGCTAGCTTCTGGCTTGGCCTCCATACTGCTTTTGGAGGAGCTGTCGTTGACTTCATTCTCTTCCACGGGGATTTCTTCACAGTAGCTGAGACGCCACAGAGAACACAGGTTTTTATGTTTACCCCTCTCAGTACAGCTACAACTGGACACACAGAGCAAGTAAGAATATTTCTATGAGGTTTCCAGGCTGACCGGGAGCAGAAATGGCTCAGTACAGGGAATATCAGCACTTTCTGAGCACGTAACACACTGACTGGCCTTGCGATGGGATGCTTTGGCATTTACAGAGTTGCTCATCTAGCCCAGCAAGTAGAGAGGCAGGCATTTCATCCCTGCCAGCTTCCACGAGGAAATGTTATGCTTCCAGCTTTATAGATATTACACATTTTAGGGCAAACATTTGGCCAAAACCCAGCATCTCTCACCAGGGACAATCTGCAGTTTGAGGGATGCAATGTATATCAGGATTCCTGCTCTCCTGAAGCCATCTTTTCTTCATCACAGGCAGAGTTTACTCCTCCTCACTCACCCCATTGTGTTGAAGTCATCGTCAGGAGGCACATAGTCTTCGTCATCACTGGTCAGACCCAGCTCGTTCCCATAACACTGGTGGACAAAGTGCCAGAGCTCCTTTGGACAGAGAGGCTAAAAGAGGGAACAGAGAACAGCGTATGTCTTCACCTGAGAGCATCCTTTCCACAGTTAGTGCATGGAATAAGGCAGGAAATTTTTCATCTAGCTCCCAAAAGCAGCAATCAAAAACATGAGGAAAAAACCTATAATGAGAAAGCTTTATCCAGAAAAATGTGTTTTGCCTTCTTCCCACATGCAGTCTAATTCACATCAGGAGAAAAGGACCAGGTTCTTTCTCCCTTTATTTTGCCAGGCACGGAGCCTACATTTGGAAAAAGAGTTCTGGAAATGGTTCCTGTCTGTATCTCCATTCCCATTTGCTTTGCCCTTGAAAGCAAGGACACTGAATTTTGTCAGGAACTCCTAAAGGCTGCTCAAATGACAGCATATGGCAGCAACACAAGCTGCCCAATGCAAAGCGATCCTTTGGCATACCAATTACTACCCCCATTTTCAGGACAGGGTATTCTGGGTGCTTGATTACTTCAACCTTCCAGCATGGTATGAACTCAAGCCAGAAACATTCCGAAATGCTGGGAGCACCATAATGTCAGTTCATGAGTGTTGCTCCCACAGGGAGGCCAGAAATACTCAATGGATTGTGGAACAGATACTGGAATCAAATATAGGATTAATGGGGCCCCTGCACAGCAGGTGCATACCCTGCTTTATTGTACAATACACTGAGCCCTTACCCCTACCTAACACTGGTTGGTTTTGGGATGCCCTTTTCTGTCCTACCTTGAAGTCTACACACAGACTTAGTAAGAGCTCTGCCTGTGCAATGAGCTAATTCCGTTCCATTTTTAACTAGTTTCTTCTGGGCTGTTTCACTTGAATTTTGGACCTCAAAAAAACCTCCTTCCTAAGACATATGCTTCCACACCTCAGCAGAGGCAAAGTGAGATCTACTGCATGTGCAAGCCATGTCTGTACATAGAATTCCACGCAGTGATGTACCTTTACACATGTGCTTACTGTCCCTATGTCTTCTTATGCATATACATTAGTTGCATCTGCATATATTCATCACCTCCCAGCCCAGCGCTGAAGGGCTGCTGTCTGTACCTTGTCAAGGAGAGCATTCTGCCACAGTCTGAACATCATCATGTACGTCCTGTCTCGAGCCCCAAAGGAAGTAAAAAAGTGCTGAATGGGAAGAGATGAAGAGAAAAATCAGTTCAGAAAAGGCCCAATAAAGGGAAGAAGAAGAAACATGCCTCTTCAGTTCACTTCCAGTTCATAGGACTAAGCAAGCCACACAGCACAGCTACCTGGTTCTTGGGTACAAGAACTGAAGGCCTCACAGGGAAGCTGAGTGCTTCTCACCCAGAGATGCTTAAACTGGGAGAGAATCAGCTGCAAGTCCTCTTGCTTGCATCTGAGCATAAAAACAGTCCTGTTTGTCATATGCTACTAAATAACCCAGATCTTCTACCTGTTTCCACACTCCACATACGATCAACACATGTTCCAGCCTCAGCCTGAGATCTGCAGAAGCTCTACACCTTGGTGCCTCCTCCAAGGCTCCAGGTAGCACAAGCACTCAATCCCATGACATTCCCTGCCCCTGTCAGCCATAAGGAATGACCGTAGAGGTGGAGGCTTCAAGGATGTACCTTTTCAGTGTCAGTGCAAACTTGGATGGCATTAGGAATGAGCCGTGCTGTTTTTTCCTTGGTCATCGAGCAGATATCCTTCAAGCGAACCGTCAGCT
This sequence comes from Bolborhynchus lineola, assembly GCA_025448015.1. Taxonomy (NCBI): domain Eukaryota; kingdom Metazoa; phylum Chordata; class Aves; order Psittaciformes; family Psittacidae; genus Bolborhynchus; species Bolborhynchus lineola. The sequence continues at coordinate 38,271 of JAOEHX010009667.1, read as the reverse complement.
GCAATCAGAGCCATGCACAAAGAGGAAGGTAGAGAAAGAACACAGGTAAAGATGAGGAAGACAATGGGAAGAGTGCTTTTAAAGCCATGTCAGCAGACCTGCTGGCACAGAACACATGCAGCAGTGTCACAGCCTTACCAGTGTCTCCCAGCGGAAGATGTTGCTGTAAAAGCAGATCCAGTTTTCAGAGAGGTAGAGGCGGCCCTGCAGGAGAATGTCTCTTTGTAGCGCACATGAGTAATCTGTGGGTGGACAATAGATTGCCATTTAGGAGCATCAAAACGAGGAGAGGGGACAGCCTAAAGGTGAGGAGCAGCAGCAGCAGCAAGAGAAGGAGCTACTCAATGTAGTGCTGCAGAAAGCCAAAGGCAGAGCCAGAAGGAACTGAGCCACAGCTGCTGCTCTGTCCACTGGGTTATGATAGCCCCGAAGGGCATGTCACAGACAATCTCTGTTACTGACTCATGATCTTGCCTTATTATCATCCTGTACTACAATGTATCTTTTCCTTTTTGCCTTCTAGTTCATTTCTCTCCCATTTTAAGCATCCTAAACCATTTCTATTCCCCAGCTAAGAATGTGCACTTTTCAACAGGATGAGACATGATGTGAGCTCATCAATTACATAAAAGAAAAGAACAGATGCAAGGCACTGGGCAGTCACTAATCAGCTGCAAGGCCAAAGGCTAAATGGATACGGGAAGCGCACTCATATGTGAATAGGGAGCATCAGGGATGTTGGAAAATAAGGAAGCTCAGTGGCATGGATGTTGAGACATGCAACCCTGACCAAAGGAGGAAGGAGCTCCAAGGCTGACACACTGTCAGGTCTGGGGGAGCACTGCGGAGGAAAATGTGCTCCTTGCATCACGAGGGAACAGAGCCATAGGTGGCAGAAATCAGTGCTGCTCTCTCCGAAGCAAAATGGATGAAACCCATTAGAAATGGTGAGGAGGGGCTCTGTCTGCGCACATGACAGACACAGTGGGCTTGTCCTTGGTGGCAACCTCTCTGGAAAACAAGCTGCATGCGCGCTGGATTTCCTCCCCAAACTGTAGGCTGCACCTTACCTACTATGAGGCGCTCCGTGTCAGGAAGTTGCTTGAAGAGTTTCCTGAAGTCTTCATTCCGCTGTTTGTAAGTTGGACTCAGTACCTGCAAATAACAGAGTGCCTGTTAAAGAGAGGGGCAGGCATGAGCGCAGAGAAAGAGTGGGAAAACGGGAACACCTTGGTAAGGAGAAGGGGGATCAGATGCACTTACAAAGCGTGAGGCTAGGAGCTCCCACCACAGCAGACACACAGATGGGAGGATTTGGGATTTAGTGCATTAAGCAAGAAGAGGAGGAGAATCTGACTTGGAAGAGCAAGTACACAGTAGAAGAGCTATACCCACATCAGAGGTGGCAAGAAGGAATTGTGTGGAAGCTGTGGCTGCAGGAGAAACCTCTTGTCCTGCAATCCTACACTGTACAAAGTACGACATATGTTTGCAGTGCATCAGTTTGCCACCAATCCCCAGCTCTCCCAGGAGGAGCACAGCAACACAGGAAATAGGTGCTTTAGTAGAGCTGCAGCCCTGCCAAAGAGCCTTGAACAGTCACTGTCATCAAGAGCTCAGGAACACTGCAGTCATCCCATTCCTCTCCCATTCAAGTCAGTCAGAGAACCACAACTACCCACTGCACACCAAGAACACTCCTATGGCACTCAGAAGATCCTCTCATAGGGACTCAACTGTGTTTCGCCCTCATTCTGCAGACACTTGGCCTCAAGGTGCTGTTAACTGGAGGGAGCCCAGGAGCTCGCTTGTCTCTGGTGTTTACTACCCTGTAACGTGCCTCTGCCCATGTCAGACCCCCCTGCACACCATGCTCAAGCTGACAGCTGCTCAGAGCAGCCAGGGCATTTTCTGAAGGCAAAGCTGACCAAAATAGAGACACATCCAAATGCAGGAGACCCATATCTCCTACCTGATCTATCATGCTCCTTCTCCCACATGTAGGGAAGGCAAAGTAACCCGAGGTACAACCTCTTCCCTCCCTATCTCCATTTCCATTCAACAACCCTCTCATATCTCTTCCAGCTGTGTAATACAGACCTCTAAAGCAGAGAGGGAACTTCCCCAGAAATCAAAGTGATGATAGAAGATAGCTTCTAGTCTGAACATCTGGAAAAGATCTTGGTCAGAGATGGGCTCTAGCAAGAGCTCCAAGCCCAAGATTCCCTGGGATAAGCAGACAGGATGGGAAAGGAGCAGGGGGAACAGAGATTATAATCAGCTCTGAGCTTCCGGTTCAGTGCATTACAACAACCCAGTTTAGCAGTACAGTTTCACGTGGAGGGGTGCTCCCCTCCCTTCCCTGCAGTAAGGGATGCTCTGACCTAAAAGCCTGTACTACAACACCTCTGCTCAGCACCAGAGCTTCTGTTAGTGGCAAACAGTTGGGTTCAGAGACACTCACAGCTGGAAATTCATCTGATCCGTACTCTTGGGACAAGTCGACAAACCCGTCCAGGTCCCTCTGCAGACAGGGTAGCTCATGATCCAGCACCAGATCCCAGAGAGACCCACACTCCAGCAAGGAATCCATAGCACTCCCACTGCACAGCTCCCCGGGCTCCCAGTCAAACTTCTCCTCTTCCTGCTGTCACTGGTTCTTGTTTAGATTCAAAGTCGAAAGAGATAGAGCAGCTTGGCAGGGCTTTACGTGCCCTCCCCTATGCTCCTGCTCACATTCAGGTCGCCTGCCCTAGCAGGCTCTGTACATCTGAGAGAGGGTTTGCCCTCCACAGGACTTTGCAGAAGGAGCTCATTGGGGTAAGCGTGCTGGCAGGCAACCTGGGTGCTCCTCTGCTCCAGCCTCACCCCCTTCTCGCTGTGGGCATCCCTTAAAGCAGCACTGCAGATGTGCTGGCAGCCTGAGCAGTCCCAGGCAGGTCAGTGCAAGGCAGATGCAGCTCCCAACCAAGGTCCGATGCACGGAAGCTGGCAATGGAGACAGCTCCAACCACCGGCACCAACAACTCGGAGGCTTCAGCTTGGGTTTGTTTCCACCTTTTTCAACCAGAAAGCAGTTACTCCCATTCCCTCAGTGCCTCCTCTCATTCCCTCTCTGCTCCAAAAGGCAGCTCACAGTCTTTGTTACGGCTTCTCATGGAAGGATCGGGTGGGGAAGATCCCGAAACGACTCCCACATGCTTTAAGTCACTGTAGCTGGGTAATGCTGGCGGCCAATGCCCTGCAGTAACCCAGGCTCAGCCCTGCCTCCCAACAGATGTTTCCTCTAATGGAAAGTTATTGGACAGAGCATGCTGGGGGAGGCGCGAGGGGAATAAGGAGAGACCAGCCTGAAGAGCATAGTGACGAGGAATCAAGCATGTGAGACACACACGCCTAGGAATCTTAAGGGCTCCACTACCCCTATATGTGCTTCTGAGCCCTCACAAAAAGCACAGCTCTTTCTAGGTTTCATCCATTACCAGGTCACTTTGGAAATGAAGGACTCCAGCAAAGGAACTCCCTGCAGGTCCCAAGATGACTGCTTGGAGCAATGGAGCTCCCTATAGCCATCTGCCCCTAGTCCACAGCCTCTCCATCTCTCTGCTCAAGTGTAGAAATGAATAGGTAAACATCCACACTATGGCACCAGTGCTGCTCAACCGTGATGCTGAATACACAGAAACAAGTATCCTGAAGTAAATCCTCACCCTTCCTAACAAACTGGGCACACAGATCTCGGAAACCAAAACACGAACCAACAAGCGTATGCAAAGCCGCTGTGCCATTCCAGGGCCAATGACTGCAGTTTGCTCCTTGACAAGAGCTCTGTTTGCTCAGATGCACCACAAAAGCATTGCTGGTGCTAGACAGCACACAGGTCTTCCCATTTAACTCTGCCATAAGGAAGCACTGCATCCATCTGCCACCCAGTGATGAGAGAAAAACAAGCCTCGGAAGGACAAACAGGATTGAAGACATCTGTGAAGCACCTGCATTGCTTTACTGAATGGCCCTATTTGGTGGAAACTGTTCATGGGATATGGGATGACTTCCAAAAAAGAACCCACCAGGATGCTTCTGTCTGCACATCCACCCACCTCAATTGCAGGGATGAATGACACAGCTTATGGGAAGAGCTAACCTGGAGGTGGAGACAGCAAACATTAACTCTACTGCAAACAGAGAGAGACAGGACATGGTGGCACAGTGATGGGGGAAAAGGGTGACTCCTTATGGCAAGAGCTCCCTGTTAATACACAGACAGATCCTCCAACAGGAAATTAGAACAACTGTTGCTGGGGGATGGGATCTGACAGCACAATAACTGGGATAGGCACAGCCTGGTTCAGCACAAGCCACAGAAAACAGGAGAGATGGAAGGGGCAGGGAGAAAAGGAGGAAGGAAAATCTTATCTGCTTTGCACAACTGACGGACTCTCTGTTAACTCTTTAGGGAAGAATATTTACATTGCTTCTGGACAACAGGAAAACTACTGGAGAAGAACAACATACACTCCCCCTCTGACAGCAGGACTGCTATGCTGATGAATGCAGCAAAGAAACTGGCCACCTGTCCCGAAGCATTTGCTCCAAACCCAGTCTCTAAGAATAACAGGTTTTTTAAACCAGACTCTCTGTGTCTGCAGTTCCTCACTAAAGGCATGAGAATCACCTCAGGGACTTCTTCCCACTGTTAGTGAACCTAGTCAGCCCAGTCATGGCCTGCTCTTCCACCATGAAGCCATGGACACAGAGCAAAGCTTGAGCGTCTGCTCTCAAACTGATGCTCTTCTCTAAACCTCACATCTGGACCAGTTTGTGTTTGTCCTCTGGAAGGCAAAGCAGAGAAAGCACACCAAGACCAAGCCAGGGCTGGTCTGCCAAACCAACCCTTAGTCGACCCCTTTTGTCCCACTTCTCAATACCAAAAAGCAGTAGTAGGATCAAAAGGAGAACACACAAGGTCAGAGAAGTTGGTAGCGTCTTAAGGAAAAAGTAGACAAAAAAGGCATCCAGGAAAGGGAAAAGGAAGGGTTCCAACTATCAAAGAGGACAAGGACCAACTGCCAATGCTACAAGGACAAGAAGAGCAGTTAAAAGCAGCAAAAGCTAAAGTAATCTTAGGAAACTGGCATTCTGACCACTGATGCTCTGAGGATCTTTAAGGACTGGGTGCTCTTTGAGGCAAGGACTGTCTTTTGGTTTGTGTTTGTATAGGGACAGTGCTGAACTGGCACAAAGACCAATGTGGAGAGCATTTGCTCTGAGCACAGTGAAGTTTATGTAAAATCAAAGTGGTGCAAAGTGAATAAAGGAAATCATAAGCGGTAGCCTGAACAGATTCATTTCTAGAGGTGTTCTCAGTGGGGAAAGGAATGGAAGAACCAGAATGGTCCAAATGCCGGAATAATCCTGCCTAGAAGGAGCTGGCAAAGAAGGGAAGCTGTATCAAGGAGATACATTAGCACATTTACTATGGTAATAATACTGCCAAGTAGGACTGACTTTGACTGCCTTCCCGGAGTTTGTGGCTCATCTACATTGCTGCTTTTATCTGGCCAGAATGTCTCTACTAATAGGAAATGGCTTGGTTTTATTTGCTAAAGGAAAATAATTGGGGGGGAAACCACAAAAAATGCAGCCAGTGCTTACTCTCCGGATGTACTGTCTCTCATGCTGAAAATATATGGAGGAAAAACAAGAGAACAGAAAGATAAGATAGAGAGAACATGAAAACACAAGAGACCCACAGAAGCAGACCACAGCAAAGCATCATGCAGCAGGGTATGGATCTCAGCAGCTACAGTAAAAGCAGTAACAGCAAAAGTCACCTTTAGCCATGGCCACAGATTCACATTTTTTCCCAATCTGCCTTACTCCACGTTCCCCTCTCTGCCACATCTCCACTGGTTTGACCTACCGTGGTTTATCCTTCATTCTTAATGCCGTTGCCTCCATGCTTCAATCTGCTCCTGAGAGCATGGCCTTTCCTGTCCTTGCTACTATCCTGGTGCTGATTATATACAGCAAGTAACTAAGTCTGCCTCTCATGCCTCTGCCAAATCTGAAACAGCCAAAATCACCGGTTCTGATGTCTACAGGAACATTCCATGCTGCTGGACATGGAATGACTGCTGCATTTGCCAACTACCTGCTTTAGAGCACTCGAGTGATGAGGGTTTAACTGTGCAGAATGACACCAGCTGTGGGGATTCACACACTGTGTACTGACAGCACTGCACCCATGCTTGCAGAATGAAAGCAAGAGCAAGGCAGAAGCAAAAGAGAGTTTTGCTATAGTTTTTTAGACAGAAAATAGCTCCTCTCTTGCCCCACACCACCCTGAGAAATGCAAAGGGTGGCAGCTCTGTCCGTCACATCAGGACCAACGCTGCTGGGAAACAGTAAGGTGCAGGATGTGGAGATCATCACAAGAGTGACTGAAAAGACAAAGCTTGTGCTCTCTATCTCTGCCATCCCTTCCCTCAGGATGCCAGTTCTGAGCCATTTCCATCTCTTCTTCTTGGAAATGGTCAGCATGCCCCAGTGCCACTGCATAGCCCCTTTGCACCCTTCCACCCACCCAGGTACCCAGCCCATATTCACCCAGGGACAAGAGAAACTGGAGTACTTACATTATACCAACTCTGGCTTTTCTGTAAGGACAAAATAAAAGAGAAGCATTAGTTAGCACAGAGATCTTAGGATCCAAAAGAAAGATGGACAGAGAAATTAGGTCCAATCTGGCTTGTATAAATAGTGAAGTGAAAGTGGGGTTAAACAGAAGATTTCAATGGTGTGGTCTAACAGTTATTTCCAGTTACAGGAACAAAGAACGAATCCAGAAGCACGAGTCCATCATAGGAAACAATTCAGGCTAACATGTGCATGTTGCCATGCACACACACACACAGACTGTGCTCCCTTCTGCAGAACAGCAGCATCCACTAGCAACAGGGGAGCTCCTCATAGTCATCATCAGCCATGTCTTTGAGAGGCTTCATCCTTGCTGGCCAGGTAGCAAAAATCACATTGCACTGAAGTAATCCTGTGCAAATAAGCTCTTGAAGAACTACTAGGAGAGGCAGGGACACAGTTTGACTCACAGAAGCCATCCAGCAAATTTTCAATAGCATTTTAAGTTTTAAAAGGGAGCCAGGAAAACTGCTGGAAAAAAGGGAAAAAATCACTAGAAAAGCTAAGCAAAACAAGAAAGAAAAAAGAGGCTGGGATATATTTTTCCCCTCCAGAATTTCAGTGCACAGGGGTTTGCATCATTTCACATGTGAATTTGTCTTTATCATGGCATTTCAGATGGTTTGAGAGGACAGGCCACACGGCACACGGGAGCATATGAAAAAGCCAGCTCAGCTTAGAAAGCCTCACTTGGCAGTTCTCAGCTGGAGGCGAGATTTATCTGCACAGAGAGAGCTTCACACTCCCACTCCAGTCAGGCTGGCTTTCCAATGTCAGGGCATAGAGCAGCACTGGCAATATAGGCATCCCCCATTGTAGGGTGGATTTATCCGAGGGCAATGAAGCCTGCGAGCCCTGTAGCCTTTTACTACTACATGGCTGCGCCCATTCTTCTCCCCCAAGCAGCAATGCACTTCCACATTGCACACGGGAGAGCTGAGGCAATCCACAAGGACAGAAACAACATTTCACTGCATTTCTTTCTTTGAAGCCCTCTTGCTTCTGACCCTTGGACTGGGAGCGTTTTTTACCCGGTCTGGAATATGAAAGGAAACGGACTGTTCTCCAGCTTGTAACAGAGCCTGGGTAAGTTTCACTCAAGTCTTAAGTTCATGTTCACAGAGACGCAGAACTACCTGCGCACTGGGACAGCCCACAGCAGGACCAACGATGTACAGGATGTTTATTAGAGGAAAGTAAGTCCCAAGTGTTAGTGAGATCAGATCGGACCAGAGATTTCTATGTAGACATGGGGTTGCTTACACTGCTCTTTCTTTATACCCTCCTGCTTTCAGTTCCCTCTGTTCCCTATATGCCAGTCCTGCAGACAACCCTACTGGCATCTGAGTCTCATTCCTGAAGGAGCCCTTGCAACCTTGGGCATCGCTGCCAGTTTCACCATACTGGTTTCTAATGAAAACCCCCACAGTAACACAGTATATGCCACAGGCCAAAATACAGAAGGTTGATGTTAAAAAGAGGAACACCCCTAAGGCCTTTCCCTAGATACTGGGGATAGGATACGAACTAAATACACAGTACGGCTCATTAACTAACAAGAGGAACTTCCTTTTACTTCCTACACTTTTCCATACTTGGCCATACCCTCCATTCATATAGGGTCTGGTTGAAGTCATCTTTCTTTGTAAGTAGGACATGGAAAAATGCCTTATGGAATTCAGCCTGTACTAAAAAGAATTGGGGGAATTAATCTTAAACCATCTACACACCACCTTGTCTGAGATAGGACTTGTTTTCCTGCAGATCTGTTTTGCCATCTGTTTGCCTTAATGAGCAAAAGGCACAACTCACAAATTCCTGGGGAAAAAGGATTCATAATCAAACTATAATTGGCATAGACAAACCAGAGACACCGCTATCGCTGTCTTCTAAATCAGGGTGTGCATGCTGTGGTGTCAGCACACTGCAAAAGGATTTCATCCCCCTCCGCTGCAGTAACTCTTTTCTGCCCCTTGCATTTGAATGTCCCCAAACCTCAGCTTCTCTGTAAAGGAGCTCTGCAGCTCCTTCTTCTTTAAGCTCTTCCACACAATTATATTGACATCCAAGCCTCATCTTTTGCCTCCACTCAACATGAGGAGACTCCTTCCCCCTGACCTCTGTTTTGCAGGTAAAACAGTCCAAAGAGAGGGGAGGCTGAATCCTTAAATCTAATTTCAACATTATTTACCTTCTTTTTTAACTCACTTAGAACATAGTGGATGTGACAGATGAAAATCAAAAGACAGTGTAATAGAGGGGGAAAAAAGAAAGAAAAAGGAAAAACATATTCTTACTTTGAGCAGGTTAAGTCTGTCATACTGGAAAAAGAAACCATAAGCATTAGAACTGAAAAGAGAAAAGAAATAAGTAACAGAGGAACGGAGTTGCACACAGAAGAGGAGATGTAACTGAGTTGCAGAGCCGATGCTACTGGAGCAGACAGCAGAGTTCAGTTACATGGTGGCTGTAAGCAGGAAGAACTTAAGGAAGGAAAAAAAATGGGATATTTTCCCATAGCTTTTAATTAATATAGTGTTGCCTCTAAATCTTCACAGGTTAATGGTATTGCATATACAGCTATGGAAGATTACGGCTTTAGAGTGCTAAGAGGAAGCAGTGGATCACACATACAAAGTTCGGCCTGCTAACTTGATGCCAACACAAGTTGCCACCTTTCAGTGTTACTGGGAGCAGGATCACAACTCACTCCTACTACTTCCAGGGGAATGGAAACCTTTTCCAAGTGAACGACATGTCATAGAGCTCTCTAAGTATCCCTAAGTCCATTTTACAACTGGGAAAACAGAGGCACAGAACCACGGTGAGGGCAGAGCTCGGAACAGATTTCAGAGCCCTTTCTCCTGACCTTCTTCCAAAATCTATGCTATTTACCTCACTTCTAAATCCCTATGGCCATATAACTCAAAGCAACTTATGGCATTTATTCCTAATTCCCTTGCCCTGGTCCAAAATGACCAGCATTTCATCCCCTATAGGGGGATTATACCACCCAGTGGGAGGGGTAAATGAGAAGACACAGCCAAACTCTTCTCATAACCGCACACTGAAAGGACAAGGTGCAACAGTCATAAGCTGCAGTAAGGGAAATTCTACTTGGGTAAGAGGAAAAAGCCTGTTCCCAGGAGTGCACTGGAGCAAGGGTTTGATGAGGTTACGAGATCTCCAGTCTTGAAGCTCTGCACAATGTGGCTGGCCAAGACTTTAGACCAACCTGTTCTAACCACATCAACCCTGCTTTGAGGATTAGAGACCTTCTGAGCAGACCTAAACTGCTCTACAGTCTGCAGGGCTACATCAAAACTCACGTTTTCCCCTAACCTGGTATTTATCCTCAGCATTCATTATTAGCTATAGACGGGGGAAGAATCTGAAGGATTTACAACGGAAAAGAAATCACTTTTAACAGTGAGCAAGATCAGAAGAGTTAAAAATACATATTACATTGCTGGCTGTTAGCAAAAAGGGGTTTTTTTACTAAGTTCAGAAAGCAGCAGTGTTTGCCAGTAAAAGCCTAATGCTGACATGGCCCTGTCGGTAGTTTGATCCAGGCCACATAATGGACACCATGGCAAAGCTCCTTCTCCAGGACAGATTTCCTGGGGATGTCATCCTGTGCTTAAAAAACTCCTGGCGAAGCGCTCCCTCTGATGGCAACGCTGCAGCACGACAATTGACACAACAGACAAAAGAGGGCAGGGGACTTCAAGCAGATCTGTCAGCAATTGTATAAACACCGCATCAAACTCATGGGCTCAAGCTGGTTCATTTCATTAGCGAGACAGGTTGGAAAACGAGACCATTCTTCTTGCACAAGACGGGTGGGGAGAGGAGAAGAGGCTGAGAAAGGAGATGTTAACATCTTAGGCTCTCTGTTCCTAACCTCTCCCTGTGTTAACGACACCATCATCATCTGTGTGTGGAGAATCAGGGGGGTTATTACACCCAAGATTCCTCCCTTATACCAGAGAAAGCCACCTTGGGGAGCACAGAGAAGAGACTAGCACTGCTTTAGTCTCTCCTTGTGCACAGACCACGGTAAGCAAGGTACTAGGCTCTGACACACGCTTGGGGAGGTGATGCCCAGGATCCCCTCCCCTCTGTGCATTGTCTTCCTCACACTGGAACTCACCTTGAGGTCCACTTCCCACTTGTTTCTCTAATTCTCTTAAAGTTGTCGGGGTTTTCCTCTCATCCTCATGTACTGCTTATTCCAGTACCACTATGCATACATTTTACGCATAGAGCACTCCCTACCAGTGCTCTTCCCATCAGTCCCTCTCCTAACAAACTTCTCCATAGCTTAGGCAAAGCACCTCCAGCTTACCAGGACCTGTCCTGACCCACACTCCTCTACTCACCAGCAATCCTTTCAGGATTCTTTGCTACTCCAGACCTGCATCTTCCATAGAGCATCTTTCACACTGTTGTGGTTTAAGCTACAGTTACCAAGCACAAGACAATCTGTCTAACAAAAGACATAACAAAGCTCCCAGCAGACACCAGCAACCATGCAAGGTCAGGCTGGATACAAGAGGCACTATGACTAAGGAAAAACAGTAAGCCAGCACTGCAAACTTCACTGCTCTCTGGGAACTCGCCTAGAATGAAACCTAAGGCATCAACAGGGGAAATGCCAAGGCATTGATTCCGTGAATTATGAAGCCATCCAAGCCATTCTGATTTTAACTTGCCTTGTATACATGTGGAAATGCCAACAGCCTGGCACGGTATCCAATAAGCATCCCATCTGCATTTCTGGCTGGTACACTCTTCTGAGGGTAGCATAGAGATGTGAGATCAATCTTAAATGATCTTATCTCCAATCCAAGCACCCCCAGAGCGATCTTCTACTTATTACCTTTGAGAGCGAGCCCATGAATTCTCACAATTCATTTGGGACAGGTCTACTCTAACAGGTTTAAGCTGGATTCATTTAAAATCACTGATCTTTAATATTTACATCACAGAGGGGAGCGTGCAAGGGCAGTACGCTGAGATCACTGGCCACAGAGCTACTATTCATCGTAAAAAGCAGGCAAGAAGTTACGGGGATCAATTCTTGTTTCTGAAAGGCATAAAGTAAGAAGAGAGGAAAGAGGAGGGATTATGGCACTGTCAGCCTACCAAAGCCAGCAGATTTCTCCCTGGCAAAGACAGCAGCTCGCTTCAAGGGGGAGGGAAAGCAAACCTTAAAACAAAGGCTAAAATTAGTCAGCAGTAATAGAAGGAATGTGATGAACAGGCCAGTTCTCACACCATGTGAGCAAATATTAATATGATCCCAGTGATATAAGTGAAACCAGCTTCAGCTACAGGCACGGGGCTGAGCTCTTGCTGACATTCTCACAGCCGCACCAGGAGAATGCCTTCCTGGGGTCACCGCTCAGTACCACAGGGAGGGTTTCTGAGTGATGAGACAATTCTACAGTGGGGGACAGGAGAGAAAAAAGAAGGCTTACTTTGGAGAGGCGCTTGTGTGACTTAATCGGAGAGAAAGCATGCAGGAATGAAAAGAGAGAAATTAAGGAAAGAAGAAAAATTACCTCGCAAATCAAGAGAAGGAAACCCCACAAACCCAACAGAAAACATTACAACCCCCTTCCCTTTTATAAAGCCAAGCTTTATAGTCACCATGTTGATAAGAATCGCACTCCCATGGCCTTAAATCACAGCAACTCATTTCTGTAACTCCCCCTTAGTAAGAATGCCATTTCCCAGACAGTGTCCCCCAGCATGGCTATAACCACAGCATCCTGCCTGCCTCCCATCTGCATGGTTTTCCTTTGGGATCACACTGCTGGCACCATAATGCCTGATACTGTCATCCGCTCCTGCTGCCCTGGGGGTTGTTTGTAGGTTGCTAAGTGCACGGAAGCAAGTCTGACCTCAAGGGCAACCTCAGAGCTGACAGGTCTTAAATGATCCATCTTGAGAAAACTCTTTGCCCTCTCTTTTCAACTCCCATACTCTCCCCACAGTACTGATCAGTTCAGCCCAGTGAATGTGAGCCAGTGAATCCCATTTCCTCTGCTGACACTGACCACAAAGGGGGGTGGATGAACACTTCGCGCGTGGGACAGCAGATGGAGGCTTCTTGTGTCCAGCAATAAATCAGGCACAGATCTAACAATTCATTTCACGCAAGCCGTCAGAGCTATACCTGTGACACCATGAAGTTGTTCAGGATGAAATATTTCACTTTAAAACACTGGAAATACATGCCTAACTATCTCATAATATGCCACTCACATGAGGGTTATAATCAAAGGTTATATTTGGCTCCCATGTGTGTTTCAACAGGTTCCATTTGCTCACAGAAAATTGAGTCACCAAACCCTGTTCAGAACAGCAAAGACAAGGCTGTTTCTAATATGGTCCAAAGACACAGTGTCTTTCTAGGGAAAGCATTATCTACCCTTGCCAAGACAGTCAGAACACTGCACTGACAGGATATTGTGTGCAGGGGATTGGCCAGCTGATTCTATGCAATTTGAGCCTCATCTCAACCAGGGCTTAGGACTGGAGAAATGCATGGGCCCTTTCTAGGCTGTCTGCACAGAGGAACCTATATTTGGTTCCACGACCCTTCATGCTTTGGATTATAAAAAGTCACTGCAACAGCTCATTTTCAAGGTCTTTCTCAAAACCACAGAGCCCCCCATAGAAACAGGGTCTTGACTACAAAAACACTAGCCTACATAAACTGTTATGGAGCTGCCGTACAAGCCTTCAGTAACTCATGGATGCTAAAAGGATGCTAGAGCTGTGCCAAAATCTGACCTATACAAATGGCTCCCAGTCCGGAGAACCTCCAGAAGGATGATGGGAGAAGAAAGAGGAAAGTTCGCTACAGGGAAAAAGGCACAGGACAAAGCCAGTGTTCTGCACTAGAAGGTTTAGAGCTGGGGACACATGCACATCTTGCCCTTGCTCGCTGCTCACCTTGGAGTTCTTGGCCCCGCTGCGGCCCGACTGAGAGGAACAGCTACGCTGTACACCCTGCTCCGGCGTGGAAGGGGATTTGTCTGATGAGTGGTCCGAACCTTTCTCCACCATGGCGTCTCCTTGGGAGTCCTGCGGCGTCGGGGACCGGGAGCGTTTGCGCAGGATTGGGGAGCAGGCAGGCGTGCTGCGGTTGGAGTTACTGGCAGTACTATAGAGACAAAGGAAGAAAGGGCAGGGTTAATGACCTTCAGCTCAAACAGAACACAACTGCATCCATCCTTCATGTGGAGCATCACTCACAGATATCTCCACCAGCACAGCAGACAAATCTTAGGAAGTTACATCCCCAGTGTAATTAGGCTGTAGGCAATTATCATTTACCAGTGGCAAAGGGAATTACAACGGCTCGCCAGTATCTTTCTCCACCTACTCTTCAATTCATCTGACCACAGAGAATGAACTCATTCTCTCCTGTCAGCTCTGAGGGTTCAAAAGGAGGATCTAAGCTTAGGAAACCTAAACTTCCTCTCAAAAGCAAAAGAGATGTCAGTGTGTCCTCAATGCAGTCCACTCTTAATAGAGTCCTACTTTGTCCCTCCTTTATGTTATTCCAGCAAGTGTAACTAGACTCAACAGGATGCACAAAAATGGAACCATATTTCTCAGGAAACACTCCATTAAAGATCATCAAAAATGATGGGGCACTTGGAGGGGAGTCATGATGACAGACACCACAGTCATGATTTCCTGTATCTAACCATCCTTTCCCACACCAGTTCGAACTGGGTATGGAAATGTTTTGCTGTGACATAAAAGCTTTCATGATTTAAGAAAAGAGAAGTTGCCCTTTCATACTGGGGAAAAGCAAGACCTTTCAGAGGTTTACAGAAGATATGAACCATTTAAGGGAAGGGAACTTCAGTAAATGCCCTAACACCTGAACCAGAAAGCCAGTTACATACATATTTATACAGAACAGGAAAACTCAGGTTTCCTCACTGTTCCTTCTCTTTTGATGCCTCTTCTTCCTGCCAGGCACTTCAAAATACCACACACTGCACCCGTTTTTCCCTACATAACTCACTTCCTTTAACAGCCAAAACTATTTATGACCAGATCAAACATCTTTGAGGCCTTCCCTGCTGGTATTGTTCAACTCTGCAGCCTGCAGGTCGCAGTGGAACCTGGGCTGATCCAAGGATGAACTTTGTGCTAACTGTGCCATGCTGAGTTGTTACTGCACCCTGTTATCTTCTGCGCATTCGAAAGCAAAGCCACATCTGAGCAAGGCAGAGGAGCAGGCAAGAGGGAAAGGATGAGGGAATTACAGCTGTAAGGGATTGAATTAAAGAAGTGAATACAGTTGAACTCTCGAGGGCTATAATTTAAGCCCAATTACATATAGCAAACCAAAGTTTGCTTCTCACAATGGGATGTACAGTGAGGGAGTTAAAGTGGATCATTTCCTTTCTGAAAACACGCCTGAAGTTTCCTTCATTCTCAGATAAAAATCACATCCACCTCTTACCTCTGAAGATGCCAAAACCACTTTACGCATGTTAGTTAGTTAGATAATGTAATACACCCCTTTATCAGGTTTGGTTTAGTACTGGATGAACTGGTCTGATAAATTACCCTCTATTTGGTCATCGTTTCTTTTAACACACAAGTGATGACACTTTCCCTAAACAAGCTGCAGACAGAACACTACAAAGTTGCTTATGCAAACATCAACAGGAGCCAATTTCATACACACAATAAGCTTACAATTGGTAAGAGAAATGCCAGCAGCAAACTGTGTGCCCCTTTGCTTGGTCAAGACACAGGAACACTGAACACTAACTCCATGTACAGCACAACTGTAGCAATATTCAACCTTTAATCCCTCCAAATGGTATCTGAAACTAAAAACTGAACAAAAGATGATCCCCACACATACAAAGCAAGAATTTGAAGCCAACATTCCTGAGTCACGTCCCACTGTGCTGAATCTGTTTGAACATAGTCATTTCTCTTCTGTGAAACCTGGGTTTATCGTGCACAATCTCCTTCTCGTTTTCAGTTCATGTGAGTTCATGCTTGCAAGTTTCACTCTTGAGTTTCAGCTTCAAGCAACTCTACCCAGACTAAGAGAAATTCAGTCAAGGTTCTGCTTGCTTCCAGGTTGCAGACATGAAGGAGCATTGAGTTTTTACTGTTGCTAAAGTAAAACACAATATAACCAGTCCACAGCTGCACCATGAGCATCTGAAACCCAGATGAGACCACTAAAAAGTTTGGTAGTCCTATTCAAACTGTAGTCAAGTAGGACAAATTCTATCTTCTGTGGACTGCAATACATTAATACGAGCTCCAATACAAGCTCACACACAGGCATGGAAGGCACAATCTCAGTTTTCACACTCTGAATACATACGTGCTCCAAACCAGCGTTAGCACGCCTAGCACAGATACTGCTAAGCTGTGTGCAGCTACATAGGCTAATTCAAGGTGATCACCCACGGCCTTACAGAGCTCCTCAGTCACACTGAGTAACCCACGCTGCTGCAGCTGCACAGGAGCACCGTCAGCACTAACTCCCTTAAAGTTGGCATGTATGTGTTTGTCCAGGCTCAGTTCACACTGCTGTAGCCGTAGGTTTTGGTGCCAAGCACAACCTCAGGCACTCTCTGGTCTCCCAGCTTCATTTTCCAGCCACTGAGCATCTCTGGCATGCTTTAACAATCTCAATCTATCTGTACATATAGTGTTAGGTATGTATGAATTATCACCTCTGCAGATAGGAAAAAACAGCTTCAAAGCTGCCTTCTTAGGCTTCAGGCAGGAGAGCTGATTGAATTCATGTCTGAATCCACCTCACTATCCGATGACTGAGCAACACTGAGTATTTGTTATTACATGGAGGGCTCCATGCATGTGCACACCATGAGGAATATGAGGATGGGCATGAACTCCCCCAGCCTGCAGCTCCGTCCCACTCGCCTCCCCCTGCCCTGAGCCCCTAAAACTCACTGCTCAGTCCTTGAAGTTTGAATCTAACCCAAGGCACAGCCATGACGAACGCTTTCTGCAGTTGCCATAGTGACCACGGCCTGCCATTGAACCAGGCATCAGCGCCTGAAATGCCAAAACGGCTTGACCCACTTTGAAATGAAATAATAGTAATAAATAATGCTTTACAGACCTAATTGACCACAGCGCATTCAGGGCCTCCCATACCCCTGCAGAGGAGCCTTTAGTAGATGCAACAGACTAAGTGAGGGATGTAACACAAACAAGCCCACCTAAGCAGCAGCCCTTTGCTCCTAGGTGGAGTATACTGAGTACACAGGCAGAGCCGTCCTCTTGGTTTATGTTCATACTGTGCCTAAGAGAAACAGCTCGTCTTATGATTGGAGCTGCAGTAAAAATATCATGAGAAAGTGTGATGCAGACAGGAAAAGGCCAAATACTGTTCAGTCACATGGAGGACAAGCCTCAATATCTGAGCTTTTCTTTAGGTGGTGGAAAAAGAACGAAGATTGGCAATGCACAGACAAGCTACCTGGTCATCCCCTACACTGAACACTCCACAAAGCAAGGATGCAAGGCGAGACAAAGAATATGAACTTCCTCCTCCAATGAAGTATCTCCTGTAAAGATTTGAACCAGACAGCAAACAGTGACTTCAGCAAGCAGAAGCTTTTGGGAATGGCTGCAGTCTGTATTCTGCAAGCTATGCCTGGGATTCTTACAGCTATAAAGGAACCCTGAGGACTCTGCAATGCTCTAATGGAGAGCTCAGCAAGAAACCTGACTTTGAGTCTGTTACATGAATGACATTCAAGCATCCCTGTACCAACATCAAAGTCTGTCCATCCTACTAGATCTGCAGGAATCACCCTGCCTGCCACTACAACAGAGCCTGTTCTCTCAAGTAGTAATGCACACAGTAAGAAGACACACAGCACATCCATTTGAATCTGTCAGTTGCAGGATGTGAACTAAAATAATCACTACATTGAGAAAAACCAAAAGGTCTGTTACACGGGCAGTTCATGTAAGCAAGTGGCAGCTTCTGGTACATGATGCTCCCACCTTCATCGTGTTCACCAGCTTCTCAGGTGGCAGAAAGGCATCGGTGACACCATTTCCTACAGTGTATTTCTAAACCCCTCTGACTTCCTTGATTTTGAAAGCTAGTCAGCAGCCTCCAAGTCTGCCACAGGTCTCAAAAGAACTAAACTTTACAAAAGTAAATGTGCTTAAGTTGCTTCTATCACCCTGCAGCCCAGAGCACCTACCTGATAGTAAGCTCTTTAAGGCCCAGAATTTGGGCTACCAACAGCACTGCAAATGCTGGGCTTAGTTCTATAAACCAGCTGAGCACTACATGCCTCCAAAACAGCAAAGAACTTCAGCATATATTGAACTCTCCTTGTCTGAAATCTGTGCAAACAAAGTCAAGCCTGTGCTTACACACCTTCCTAAACAAGACTGAAGGAGACCCTCGAGTATAAAACAGAACTCTATGGATAAAGCCTTGTAAAGAGCAGGAAAAGCTGCAAGGTCAAGAAGGCACCTCCAGCCTGGTTAATTCTTCTCAGAAACAGGTAGTAAAGGGGTTCATTAGACGCCTACAAAGATTCTTTTCTGTGGTACAGTCTGACATCAGTGGAAAAAGATGAGATTCAGAAACTCATTATGCAGTCTACCAAACAGCAAGCAGATGGTAACAACTTTTGATCATCACCAACCTACACTCACTTCAAATTGATAATCCAAGAATGAAAACCTCCATATCTCCTCCAGCAATTCCCTGGGCCTGGCATGGTTCTACAAGCAATAACAAAATGCTATACTTATATTACATCTCCCAGTAAAAAAGACAGAAAAGCAAGCACTACATTAGAAAAGAAGTGATACCTGGAGGGCTGCAGAGAAACTGAGCAGTGTTTCATAGCAATTGCTTTAAAAAGAAGAGTGGGAATAGTATAATTTCTGCTTGTTATTTAAACAACTGTTTTTTAACAGAAAGGCCTATCCTTGTCAAAGATTTACTGTGGTTATTTTGATGTTTCACTGAATGATGCCCTCCTCCCATGACATTCAATAGCATCTTTACATATTCATGAGGCAAAATTAATGCAATTATTATGCTCAAGGGGATTAGCAAATCACTGCAAGCATTAGGAAGGAATTTGCCTTCTGTCCATATACAGCACTGCAAGGTTGGCCAAATGTATTATTAACAGTGTCATTGTCTGTCTCTGAACCATCTGATACTGGTTACCACTAGAGACAGACTATCAACTCTAATGGACAAATAGCCTGATACCTTACAGAAGCTCCCACTCTGCTGCATTTGAAACAATGCCTCCACCTCTCCCTTTTTACCCGGAGCTATTGCAAATCCCAATCAAAAGTTGGAAAATGTTGTCAAAATAGAACAAGACAGATCTTAATAATACTGCCCAATAATGCAACAGCCCTAATTTAGAGAGGATCACTAATCTGCAGAGAACCAACGGGTGCTACAAGTCATGCACCAAGCCCTTCCATCATCCCCAGATTCAGTTTGCTCTGATGGAAGGCAAACCGCATGGAACAAAGCATGATGGATAATACAATGAAACCTGGGGAGAAATAAAGGGGAAATAAGGCAAAATGAAAATTTCACATCCCTCTGAGGCTGATAGCATGTCTCAGACACGGCCCCAACATGGTCACTCTGGCTGTGGTTGTACTTCTAAAAAAGGAACAGATATGGGCTTTGTTTCCTCTCCTTCCCACCACAATGCCATTGACTCCTGTAATTAACAGAAAGAATGGCAATATCTGATGCTCTCTTGAAAATCTCAGAGCTCAGAATTCGGGAAAAAACAGAGCTTGCAAGTTCTTGTTTATAATTAAATACAATAATGAAGGGCATTGTTAAGCCATCCCTGATGTGAAGGGAAGTTTGAAAACTTGACAGCTCAAAGAATAAAAAGTGAAGTTAAAATAAATCTAAGCATGTCTATTTTAAACCTCATTATCTGCAAAATCCCTCAACGGTTTGGAGATGCATTGTTGCTATTGTACATCAGTCCATCTGCATTGTTTCCAGGGAGAATAATATAATATAGCACTAAATAGGCAGTGATAAAGATCCATGCTCATTTAGGATGAGAATGTATGTATGATACACCTTCTAGATTACTCCAGCAGCAGCAAAAGCACTCTTCCCTTCTGCCTATCTTCTGCTATAACATAGCAAGGCTATGGAGCATCCCAGAACTTTGGCCCCAGCACAGGTAACACCTCCCTCAACACATTCCAACCTTGTGGCAGGGTTTTCTTAAACCACGGATTAGACATCTAATGAAGCCTCACACCACATCTTATCAGCAATAGAGCAGGGGTGGACAGGGATATTGTGTATCTGGGGAATAGAAGACAAAGCCAGAGCTGCACAGCTTCCCACTCACTCCTACTGCTCTTTGGCATCAGCTTTTGTAAGTTAATGGAAGATGCTGTAATCGTCAAAGCTGGGACCAAATCAATTTCTTTTGTTCATCTCTTGATGCTTCATCCCTTTACCATTGTGAAAACAATGGTGCAACAGCTTCACAACCCCTCACCCTGATATCCTCCATGCAATCCCCCCTCTCTGCATTAACCATACAGTGTTCAGCTGACACCCAAAACCAGAGAGGGTCCAGGGATACTGAGCAGAGTCAGACACCCTCAGTGCTGAAGTCACACACAGCCCATTGTCCTGAGGACTGGGTTCAGGCTTGTCCCCATACACAACATATTCCCTCTTGCTTTATCCAACTTTCTGGTTTACAGTGGCACAGACAGTTGGAGGCTTCCCTTGGCACAATGTTGGGCATCCAAAGTTATTGCACTGAGGTACAATACATCTCTGAGATTCAGCTTGAAGTTTCCTTCCCACTGAGCCAAAACCACAAGCTCCATCCTACTTCTACCTGTTTCAATAGGTGTTCTGCATATGCGTGTGACTTAACAAAGCAAGGGAACAGGTATACATCCTCTATACTGAATCGGTGCTTTCCATGATAGACAGGGCAATGCTAATCACCAGTAATCTGAATAACAGCAATTCTCTAGTGAATGGGGGGTTCAGCAGATTTTCACTGCCTATCAGCACCCCCCGTTTCCTACGGCCAAAACCCAAAGCCGGCTGTACAGACACTGGAGGACAGCCTAAAACAAGCAGCACAAAACAAATCCCACCCCTCCCCATCACCAGAAACACACAAACAGAGCGAGGAATGCCGAGCAGAAGCAAGGCATCAGTGTGCATGCTCCGAGCCCTTTTAAGAGCAAGGGAGCACATGGGCAAACAAATACACCATCTTCCTGCAGCGGCTCCAGCTGCCCTCCCGTGACGCATCGCCTGTCCCTCCGGCATCAATCCCCTTCTGCCTCCCTCCATAGCCCCAGCTGCTGTGAGAGCAGTAACTGCCCCTTTGGGGATGGGGGGGATGGAGGAGACAGCAGGCGTGAACGGAAAAGGAGGAGGGGTGAGGGGAATGGAAGCTGAAAATGCACACAATCAGATCTGCCCGTCGGTGGTTTCAGACAATCAAAAAGGCTGCTTTAGCAGTTCCACTGTGGGAGAGGTAGGGTGGCGTGCACGGGGGAGAGCAAGGGGGAAAAGGAATCAGCCTGTAGAAGGGAAAAAAAACGAAGCATCCCTGCAACATGATGTCACGCTGCCTGCTTTCAAGTTCCCCAAACAGAAAGGAGCAGCAGCAGCAACCAACATGGACTCCAGATTTAATCTGCCTCGAAAGCTCGTGTCTCCGGTGGTAGATTTGCTCGGCAGCCCCTTGCCGAGCACAGCACGCACGCCTCTTCCACACACATCCATTCACACACATCCAGACGCGGAGGGGAGAGGAAGAGAGGCATCAGCAGAAGGAACAGCAGAGTAACACTAACCTGGTAGCCATTAGGGACCGTAGTGCAGCGCGGAGCAGCTAGGAATTCATTCATTCATGCACTCGTGCGTGGCGGGGGGCGAGCGAGGGTGGGCCAGCGCTGAGGTGGGAGGGTACTCACCTCCCGCACCATCTCAGAGCCCTTCCCGAAAGGAACAAGGAGACGGGGGGTGCAAGGGGCTCCTCACGGGGAGCCCCGTCTCAGCATAGTGCCGGGGCTCCTGCCATGGCTCAGCCTCCCTTCCTCCCTCCCCACTGTGTGATGGTGGCGGTTCGTGCGGCTCGGCCCGTGCCGCTCTGCCGCTGTCGCCGCCGGCTCTTTCACACGCGCACAGCGGCACACACACGCGTGCGCACGCAGACGAGAGCTGCTGCTTTACATAATTCAGCCCCCTTCATGCCTTCGTCGTTCCCCTTCTTCACACAGAACAGCGGGGGGGGGGGGGGCTGCAACATCTCCCCGGTGTCCCTCTTTTATCCCTGTCCCTTTCAGATGCTGCCAGTCAAGTCTGGCAAAGCCGACAAGCGAGGATCCTACAGGTTGAGGAGACCTCCTCATCCTCGCTGTGTGCACACCGACCCATTCACGCCCATGGGAGAAAGTTTGGGAACCTGGGAGCGTGTCGATGCAGGACCAGTACGGGAAATTAAACCCTATAATTAACTGGTGATTTATCTAAACCGAGTTAAACACTGTGAGGGCACACTCACTCGGAATTAAGGTGACCTCAACTCTGTTTAGCTTGCTTCACCTAGAAAGGTTCATTGCGTTTCATTTTTCATGCCTATTCGTGTGCAAACAGGCCTGGGATTTTGAAAGACACGTTATCAAGCCAAGTTTACACACCTAGAGCAGCGTTAGTATGTAGTATTTCACTGGGGGACATACACATTGCTTTAACACCACACACATGGACATCTTTATCCCAGAATAAGAAGGTTTCGGCCCCTCTCAAGGGCTTTCACAATATAAACTCCATAGGCTGAAGGATGGAGGCCCTTTCCCCTCTTTTGTTGCATTTTACCCATTCCTTAACACAGAGGTGACCATTCTCTCTTCTCTTTAGAATCAATCACAGCTTTCATGCTAATGTCCCAAAAAAGCATCTTTCCAAAAGGCTGATTATCTATCATTTCATTATAATCAAAATCAGTGGGAGCAGGAGGTGCTCTGCACTTGAGAATCAATGCTCAAGCAGGCTCCTGCCGCCATGCAGTTCAAATGCTGCACATGATTTTAAATGGAAAATGCTGTCACCATACATGCCTTTATCCAGAAAGTACAACAGTACCATCCCCTTGTTCATACTACTCAAAGAATACACATAGATGTACATGGGCCCATTGTGTATATGCCACTATTTTCACAAATGCAGTGCCCCATTAAGAGATCCAGCAGCATTCCTCTTTGTGCCATAAGGGACCGGAGTGCTTTTGTTCTTCACCTTCTCCATTTACAGTGCTGCCAACCACAAGCATCTAAAATACATCAACTTTCACCCTGAACATAAACTTGGCACACAAAATCTAATTCCATCTAAGAAAACCTGGTTTTCGTACCACTAATTCCATTACACATTTGTTCAGGTTCTGTCCTCAAGCTTTTCTCTTCAGTTAAACTTGTGTTAAAATGAGAATATTTCTTGAGTAGTTCCATGTTTACAGGCAATGGAGATTTACAAAGAGTACCAAACAAAATTAATCTGTACCAAAATCACAAGAGCTGACAACGTATTCGTCGCTTTATCCAGCAACATCTCACTTTGGGCTTTAAATCCGCAAGTCCCCATAAGGATGGAGCTTTCCAGCTCCAGTTTCTAACAGGAGAAGTTGTAAAGCTGAGTAACAAGTAGCAATGAAGTGGTTTTGTCCTGACACATGTTGACCTTCTGCCAAAACAGAAATCTCTCTAAAGTTTGCAATACCTTCTTCTCAAGACTCTAACCTCCAATTCATTGGATTAGGTTCCAGTGTTTATGGGTAAACCTGGTGTGTTTTGCAACTGAGAAACCCATGTCTTGTGGTCCTCGCTGAAAACACTGAAGCACTTCTCCAATACAAACCTAAGCACAAACAAGAATACATCATTATCCAGTCAGAAAACCCAATGTGAGCAGCAGAGCCACTAGAACTTGCACCTTGGATTTTCATTTTCATACATGACCATTACAAGTTTCAACTGGTTACAAAAGCTTGTGAACTCGTGCATTTACAAACACATCTAAAGAAAATGGCATGTAACATACAAATTCTCCCATTCCCTGTGTCCAATGGGACCTCCAATCCCAAGGGTGACGTGACTCCCACTGAAATGACTGTACCTGGTTTCAACCCGTGAACAATGTGAATAAACTGGACAGGGTTCAGATAAGAGCAGCGAACAGTAAAGACAGTGGCACTGAATCCATCCAACACAGACTGGAGGGCAAGGAATGAAGAGCTTTACATGATCACCTGGAACAGGAGTTTGATAATAGCAGGTAACAGATGAAAGTGCAACCGTACCAAGTGCTGAAAGACAAGAGAGAGGCATTTTTGGATGTAAACAGAACTAACCACTGTAATTAATTCAAGGCTTAATCTTGCCACCATCTGTGGCAAACAACATTACGCAAGGATTTATGCTTTCCCAAATGCTGTTCTGTAGCTCAAGCAAAAATCAATTCAGGAGAGTCTTACACCTTGCATTCAACAGGGCTTTCACAGAGGTATCTAAATGGTCCCATTTTGGTTTTCAGCCTATGAGTCTTTCAGTGCTTATTTTTCTTCTGGCCTTCAAAGTGGCATGAAGATAGTTGGAAGTGTCTCAGCCTCTACACATTTTGGTATGACTGAACGACTACCAAGGTTTGAACAAGATACTACTTTCATAAGCCACATGAGAGCTACGCTGTCCTAAAAGCTGTGAGGAAATTCAGTTTAATGGCTAATTCAGATTTGGAATGATAGAGAATATGGAGACCCAAAGCAAAAGAGGTAGGATAGATTCAATACAGGAGTTTAAGACCTACCTATTCTTCAGACTGTTAGGAGAGAAGATGAATAAAATGAGAGTTCTGCTTCCAAAACCACTGTGAGAGCAATGGTAGAAATGCAGGACTTAAGAGAAAAGCCTCTTAGGTTTATCTGGGATAGCATGCAAGAGGCAGAGTTATAAGTAATTTGAAATATCATGCCACCTATCAAAAGCTTTACAAACTTTATCAGATCCACAAGGTACAACCCAGGGTTGCTTGCACGTATGTCTCTCAGCCTTGGCCCTGGTACTAAAGAATCCAAACAAGCACTAGGGCATTATTTCATGTGTGAAGGACAGCTTTGGGAGGAGCGAGTGGTGAGCTATCTGCGGCATGTGGTCACACACCACAGCCTGCCTACCAGCCCCTACAGCAAGGTGGAACGTCATATATCGGGAGTAGTCCCTCCCGGGATGCTCTAATTCAGGTCATGCCTATCTGTGGCAGGCTCTTCACTGCTCATGCTGGCAGCAGAAGCCATACCTTTACTGCCTGCTGGGGAGCTGGTTTCTGCTTTGCTGTCTCAGACCCAGCCATAACACAAGCACACTCATGCATATTGTATCTCACAGGTGAGAGGAAACAATGCATTATCTGAGCCATTAAAGCCCAGGACTGATGATAGATACATACAAGACAGCCCAGTGACTGAAGATCCAGGCCTACAGAGCAGCAGGTAGGTTTGAGATAAACTCTACCTCAAACTGGTATGGCTTACCCTCCTTGTAAGCCGTATCAGTGACAGGGAAGCGGAGAGCAGTCTTTCAAAGTCTGTCTGCAAAGGGTTTGGGAACATGGGTTTGAAAACACTAAAGGTTTTTCATTTCCCCTTCCCAATAATTCTTTGTTCAATCTTAATAGACTCTAGTCCAAAAGCTTAAAGGATTTTAACAGTTATTCCCCAACATCTCTACTTTTCAGCTGAGCTCAGAATAGAACCAAGGACACTTACACTTTGACAATACTTTTGGCCTTGTCTGCAAAGATGTAGCAGAAACGTGCAAGAAAGCGTGTCCTCAGGGAAAACTCACAGTGCTGTAGCCTCAAGATCTCCAGGTAGGATTAGCATTAGTGGTTAACTGATGCATCAGGGTGGTAATTACTACTCTGCACATGTTGAGTATCTCTGCTCATACCACTGTTGGAGCACAGAAGCTGCTTTCCTCCTTGACACGCTACTTAACTACGAAGATACAGGCTCTGCTTTTGAATACACAGCATTGTACAGGGCGAGTTCTCTGACTGGGATGTGTGGTCCTGTTGCTGGATCCTGCTCAGACTATGGAACATCCCTCCAGCGTACAGAATGGGTGCTCCTAGACAGGTACCAAACCAAGCAAAAAAGCATTTTAGAGAACTCTGAGCTGGCAGTGGCATTTTCATGGAGCAGGATACAGTGGCTGCTAAGAGCACATGGATTCCTGCAGTAGTGGGGGATGGAGGAGGCAGGCAATCATGCGCTCAAAGGCATGGAGAGGAAGAGGGGGAGGAGGAGAACAAGGAGAGAGAGAACAAAGTGTCAACGTCTTAACTGGGACACACAAAGAGCCAGTTCTTGGTAAGAACTTAATCCAGGATTAACAAGAGGTCAGCTACCTCTGCAAGGAGACTGCACTAAAAGGAGCTAATTAGCTCTCCTTAATTGCACAAAAGGAACAACACAGAATTCAAGGCATTCACAAGGAGCAGATCCCACCTCACCTAGGAAACACAGCCCTACCTGTTGTCCTCAGCACCACGCTCAACAATCAGCTTGTAGAAAGCCAAAAGCAAGCAAGGTGAAAGGATGTTAGCAGAGTGTGCGGGGAGTTAGGCACAGCATCAACAAGTGAAGTGGCTGAGCAAGAGCTGGAGCCTAGATCACACAGGACAAACACTTTTATCATGGCCAGTGTTATTTCCAAACAGCTCCTTCATCAACCACTGCCATAACATGTGGAACTGCCCAAGAGCCCTATAGTAACTACAGCTATTGCTTTCATAACCATCCCAATGTAGGCAGGCATTGCATTCTGGGCAGAGTAAAACAAATGCATCATGGACCACAGACAGGTAATAGCCCCTGGTCTGGGAAACTGGGATGATGCAGTGGAAAAGGGTGGCTGAATTGACCTTCCAGAAATTCTCAGACTTGAGTTTCTAATCATACATTACAAAGACACTTACATATTCCTAAATCCTCTGCCAGCTTCTAGTTGATACTAAATCCATCTCTTGTTTTCCTCCGAAACCATGATATGTTCTATTCTAGCCCACTGATGATAAGCTGGTGCATATTTTACCCCAGAAGCACTTGTGCTGCAGACAGTCAGCGTGCTTGAAAATGAAGATTAACAAGCACATCAATAACTTTAACTGATTTCTCCAAGATCAAGCTCTAATAAAAGTAATTCAGTACTTACTTGTTTTAGAGCACTGTGCTGAGGGCTGGGCAGGTTGTAGGCAGATAGGGCCCTCACTGTGAGAAGCTTACTGTGCAAGACTTCAACCATGCATTGAAAGGCACAAAGAGGCTGCACTGATTTCAAGCTCTGCTGCAGTCAAGGGAGTCACCTTCAACCCCCAGGGACCAAGTGCATCCCAGCTCCATGCCCAGTTTGAGGGAGGATGAAGAGAAAAGCAAAACAACAGGTTGACCAGGGGACAACTATCACACACACAAAGGAAAATAGCAACAGAAACAGGAGATCACCTGTTAGTTACAGATCCCTGTGGAATCATTACAGTAGTGCCTCCATTATCCATGTATCCTTCTTTTCTTACCCCTTCAGGATGGAGTTGAATATCATGCCATTGTACTTCCCATTACATTGTGAAGGTAGCCACCAGGGGACAAGCAGCAGCAAAACCACACCTCAAACCCGAACCAAACACATCACGTTCTTGGCATACCACTCCAAAGATGACAAAGCCACATTCCCCTGTGCTCCCTCAGATATGCTGTTCCTATGCAAGCTCAGCACAAAGACAGAATTCCCTGACAGCTGGATAAAGCTTCAATATCTGCCACTGGGGAGAGCAAAATGCGTATCAGCTGCTCTGTGCCAGGGGCTGGGCTCTGGTCTCCTGGTACAGACATGCCCCACTTCAACCCTTCCACCACCCCTCTGCTCCTTGTTTCACACTGCACTGAGCTGAAAGAGCTCAGATCTGTGAGTAGATTTATGTAGAGAAGGAAGAGGAAAAAGGTCCTAAAAGGGCCTGATGTCTGTCTTAAGCACTAGCTGGTCATGTAGCTGACGCACTTCTACGTCATGTCATTCAGTTACAGTTACGCCAGCTTCACCATTCCTCTGGACTGTTCCAATCTGTTTATCCCAACCAAAAGCAGCCTCCTAAAGCCTTCCTCCAAAGCACTACCCCAGGCTCTACCTTCAGACTCCTTATTTTAATCCCAATATCTATTCACACACATTGGATTCTTCCGCACCCTCACCCACTGACTTTCTTAACTTTGCTTCACACTCTTTCAGGACAGGTTCAGATTCCTATTATCTGCTGGGCTCACCCAGAGACTCAGTAACACTAAACCAGCTAACTCAGTGCAGCCTCTACTTCCATGAAGACAGAGCACTGCTCCACCAGAGTCTTCTCCCCCAACACTCTCATCCCTTCCACCCGACCCTCTGTATGTCCATCCCAGCCCTGCACTGCATTGGGGAATCCTTTTCCCTGAGGAACTGCCGAACCTCAGCATGCACACACAGACACAAAGGAACCTGCATCCACAGGAAGGAGTCCTCCTGCCTGTCTGGGAGATGGGAAATGAAGAGCTCAGTGATGGCATCACCACCTGTTAGCACATCGTACTGCCCGGGGTGAAGTTTCGTGTCTTCCCTGCTCCTCTGCTCTCCGGTTCCGAAACCACCATTTAAACTGCAGGCAGAAGCAGATCTGCTGGGAGAGAGACCATTAAACCAGGCAAGAATCTCACTGCTCCGATGCATTTTATGCTCTCAAAAGTGGTTGACAAAAAGATTCCTCGCTCCGATAACGGCTTGGCATGGCTGAAACAAAGCCTTCTTTGCAACTGGCTCCCCAGTTCTGGCATCTGAACTGGCTGCTGCCCACTGGAAAGAAAAGCTCCCACTGTCTCTTTAAGAATGCCCTGTAGCCCACATCGCTGGTGCTCAGTTAACCCTGGCTGCTCCTCACTCCAGACACTGTTGTCAGCTACGAGATATCAGGACCTCTTCCTTTCTCCCGCTCTCACCTACCTCTTCTACTGTCCCCATACAGCTTCTCCATGCTGTTGCACATCCCTGGCACCCCAAGCATTTTTGCAGGGGCACTTTACAAGAGCTTTAATAAATATCCCTCTAATCCCCATTATAAAAGCCACCAGGGAGTGCTTTTGTGATGACAAAGGAGCACAGCAGTCAGCATGGACCAATGCATCCCAATTACTTCTAAATTCAACTTCCTTACTCCCACAAATCGCTCTATTTAGTCCATTTCTACATCTTCTCTTGCTGAGCTGGAGGGACTATACAGCCTTCTCTAAACCTTATCAGACACAACACAAATCATCTACTGCCCAAATACAACAGCAGGCAGCACAGCCAGCAAGAGGAGAAGTTATCTGTCTTCAGCACAGGGGTATTTCCAAACATAAACTCTTTGAAAGACCATCTTCTACAGAAGGGTTAGAAAGCGCAGAAGGTGGCAATGTGACGCATATTGAAAGTGTATATAAACACACATACAAAGGCCTACCTCACAAGCAATATAAACAGAGACTGTGATTCTCTTCTGGGCAAAGCATAAAGAATGGTAGCCTACCACTGCCCTTCATTTTGTACCTGCTCCAAACAGGTATAAGGGAGGAAACACAAAGTCAGGCCCAGCAATACATAGAAAGCAAGCAAGCAGCACGGCTCCTGAGTGTGCAGGGTAAGAGCACAAAGCAAATGAGACATGTTCCCGCAACATGATATAGGAGCAGGAAGGACTAATGTGATTCAGAGCTGCATAAATCCGATCAATCACTTCTCATGGAAGCTGGTGAAATATGTGCTCTGTCTGATCAGCTAATCTCTACCACTAACTTTATTATAAGGGTGCCATCGTGTAGTCAGAAAGCTATTCTTACGCAGAAACGAGTTCAAAGGATAGCAACAAAAACATCACAATATTCATGAGGCTCGTTTATTAAAGAAAACTCAGGGCAAACAAAGTGAAATGGTCAACAAGTATTTGAAGAATGTAAGCATCAAAGAGAAAGAGAAGCAGTAGTGAGAGGTTTTATAACAACAAGCAATGTGATTCTGTTCAGTTGTGGGAAAAACTAGGCTGAAGTCAAATCCTTGCAGCCAAGAGCATGAGAGAAGCGGCATAAACTCATTCACTCGACATGTTTATAAACAGCATTAGGTAACCATTAGTAAAGACAAATCACTAGTAAAGACAAACAGTAGGGAACTGTTTGACACTGGCAGAAGCATGGATTAATGCCTCAATTCCATCCCCTTTTTTTCCTGTCTCTAACTCTGCTTTCCATAATTTTCCTAATAGGCAGAAGCCCAGTCCAATGGAGCAAGGCCCTCCTTTTAAAAGCCTCTCTCACTGTCAAACAATACAATCTTAGATCCATTTCCAAAATCATTTATACTATCACCTGTCTTTAAAATAGAAACCTGGAAGAATCAATGGGAAACCTGTTGGAAATGATGGGGAAAAAATAACATAACAGGCATTTGAAGCAACGATGCAGTTTTACTGCCTTCAGCCAGCCACTGAATATTGCTCAACTTCTCTAAGCTCCAACCCCTAGACACATATCTGCTTTCATAGCCTGCAGTTAAGCAACAGTTTATCTCCCAAACCTCATTCCCAAAATGTACATCAGATTGAAGGCCACCACATGAGAATTCTGCTTTTTAAACGGTTGACAGCTCTATAAAAACATAAATTCCAGTTCTGAGGGCTTCACAGCCACAACCCCATCTCCTCATGAGCAGAGGGCACTGTTTTCAGAGCTCTATAGCTGCTTTATTTCTATTCCTAGAGGGTCAGAAATACACCAAAATTACAGCACTAACATACTGCCAGCTTTCTAAAAGTGCCTCTGTCTCCAGTGCAAACCTTTTAATTCACAGCACTTCGTGTGACATCACTACACAAGGACGAGACCTTGCAAACGTGGAATCCTCAGACCTTGCCATCTCTTTTTCCTGTCATTTAAACACAGGCTTGTTTGCTTAGTATTTCATTGAAGGAATGACTCTTGTTAAAGAGAGCTGTTATTAAAACTAAAGCTAAACCCTGTTAATTTGGTGCCTTATATCATGTGCATTTGTGGATGCTTCATTCTGTTACCAAATCTTTGCTACTTCTGAATATATACCTCCTCCTTCCCTCCCAAGTGTTTTTCATTCAATTCATTTTCTCCTCCATTTCCCTTCTTGCAGTTCCAAGGCCTGAAATTAGGTGTAGTCAAGCCACATTCTTCCAAACCCGGTATTCCAAGTGGTTTGAAAAGGATTCAAAATATATACCCTAAATATATATTCTCCTCCCACCAACCCAACCCCAAATTCCTTCTTTTCTGCTCCTTTTCCATATGCAGAGAGTGGCTGTGACATCGTCAGAGGAGAATGGCAGCATTTTCATCGTATGTTAGTTGATAATAAGCAGAACATCTCCCCCCTGGGGTCACTTGGCTGTGTCCAGAGAGAGCATTCTGTCCAGGAAAAATGCTTACAGAGAATAAACCTCTGGAAATATAAAGTATAATCAACAGCATAGACCTAACATTGACCAAATGGAAAACTTAACTGAAGGAGAGGCTCAGGGAACGTTCCACCATCATGTGCTGAGTTCTGCAAGAACATATTGAAGGTGCAGAAGGGGAAGAAAAGCTACTGGTTTATGTGCAGCGTTTGTTTGGGTTGGTCTCCATTTCCCTAACTTTGATATTTTATACTTGGATACTATTATTGCTGTTATATCTCAATTTATATAATTTCCTTTCACCAGAGCCAAAATACTGAAATTAGCACTTACCATTAATAATAAGTATTAATTATTATAATGCCACTAATAATGGCAGCCTGCCATTCAGATGCATTTTCTGACCAGGCCTGAAATCAAAGGCACACAGGGCAAGATTCAACCACAAACACACTGCTTAATCAACCAAAGGAATCCCACTAACCAGTTTAGAATAGAGAGCAAAGAAAAGTCTTGTTCCCAAGAGGAATTTCAGTTGACAAATGTGATCAAGCAAAAGAGATCTCAACCAGGACACAGCCGTTCTTGCCTAATGTGCCACAAGAGCTTCAATGGCAATATTCGTCTCTTTCAGACCTTACCATACCCACTTGTTGAGCAGAATAGCCTTGATCAATTAGAAACGTTAAGTACCTGAGTGCTTCTGTTTAGTTCGACAGAACTATTAACACATGCAGGGTGAATCATATGCTTACGAAATGTGGAACAGTGTTCAACCTACCATTGCTAGCTCTTCTTACATGTAAATACCCGACTGCGTTAGTGACAGGGAGTGCAAAGGATGAATGGCGTAGCAATATATATATCTGCATGTACTATATAGCATGCTATATATGAATGGGGTATTTTGCAGATGGAGAACCTGGGGCAGAGGCAAGATTGTGATACAAGTGGCTAGTGACAGATTAAGGCTTAAAACTGACTTGTTGTGACTTCCAGTTCCAACAGGCAGGTCCTTGCTTTTCATTTGAAGGGACCAAGGAATTAAACAGCTTGGAAAGTGGAAAAGAGAACCTGCTAAATGTTATCTACAGCCTCTTCTCAACTCAATTTGCCTCTTTCCATGTTTTTTCCTCCTGCATAACTCAGGAAAAGAATCTCACAAAGCCTCACTGCAGCCTCATTCATCTCAATTTAAGGCCCTGAGTAAGCAATGGCTGCAAAACTGCAGACCAGACCCCATGCAGTTTGCCCTTCACTTGACATGTATGAGGCTGCTGAAGGACCAGAGAGAGCACAAGGTGATTTTACCTGCTGATAAGCAGAAAAGGTCATTTTAGAGCAAAACAAATGATAAGGATTCAATTAGCCAAAATAATCTGCAGCTCAAGATGGGTGTTGACTCTGCAAAGCACAATGCCTTCATGGTGTAAGTCAAAGAGCTCTTCTACCTCGTTACCCGCAGAGAGGTTTCAGTAAGCCATGTATTAAAGAATAAAATTACAGATGGTCATCCAATTTTAAATCAAAAACTGATGCCAAAACCATACCACATAACAAACAGAAAACATAAAAGGGTACTTCTGCAAGTCTATCATCACACAGAGCTTCAGCAAACCAAGTCTCAGGGCAAGGGCTTCATACTGTCTGGGTTTTTCTTCAAATAGCCTCCATCCACTGCAATTTTATATACATATATTTTACTAAAATAGTCAAGTCACATGTCCTTTACACCATATTACCACTGAAGGTATTAATTCAGCATGGCAGCCCAGGACAAAAACTGGTAATGAGCTGATCTTGGTTCTATTTCTGGCTCAGTGATTGCGAGTACAGTGAATTACATGCAAGGTTTTTCCTTGACATTTGTGCACTTGGATTAGGCTCCTAATTGCTTACTAGCACTTCCCACTACTGAAAAGCCCAGAGAAATTGGCACAAAACCTGTTGTGAACCACTTCATCGAACTATGAAACCATTTACAAAATAGACCTATCGATACTCCTCAAAGTTGTTCTCTGTGTCACCTTACACAGCATCGTAACATTTCTTTCTGTTGAGAGAAAAGGATAGAAACTGTATTTTATGGACAGAGGTTCAGCCAAAATGGTCAGAATATTCTGGATCCAGGGACAGACAAGTGACCTGTTAATATGGTTTCCTCTTCCTGCTGAATAGACAGCAAATGGGAACATTCTGAATCCTAAGATCCATTTGCAGAATTTATTGGGAGTGAAAGCCTCTTCTTTCCAAAACGCTATCACCATGTTGATATGTATATGGGTCAGCTCTGATGGCTTTCAGCTGAGGATTATCAGCACCTATTTCTTCCTTTTGAATAAAAAAACACAAAGAAGGAATCAGGAGAAGCAGAAGAATCGATGAAGACGGGAGAAAAGAGCACTGAAACATAACATTTCAACCTGCAACGTGAAGGCTGAACAGCACAAAAGGCACAACAGCACAATTATGTAACTTCAGTGGAACTATGTTGAGTCTTCTCCAAAAAACTGAGGAAGAATTGATTTGGAAATCCATCTTTCATTTGCAATACAACAGAACAAAGTTCGTGTTCACTGCACACAGTCGCTCTTTGCAGTATCGATATGAAATTGAAAGTAATTTAAACTGCTTCATCATTTCACCATGCAGTTATGGAGGCAAGAATCCCAAATACCCACATTGGTCACCTTTATGTACTATGGCAAGCAGTGGTTCTCTACAATACACAGCACATTCCTCCTGGCCCTTTTTCACCAACCCTTTAGTTTAGATTCTGAAGTCATCACAGGACTGCAGTGTAAAGACTCTGTATGCGATAGTGCACAAACCTCCCCCCTTCCCTCTTTGTCACCTGTGGCCCCAAGACACTGATGCATCAACTGAAAGAGCAGGTATCATTGCCTGTAGTCCTGAAGTGGCAGCCTTACAGCACACACAACTGAAACTGCCTAACGTTAATCTTCACTGCTCCCTAACATCAAACGGCTTCTAATTTTAGCTCTGCTGTTCTGTAACCCTACCTAGTTCCCATCCCACCCCCACAACTATATAATAGATCCTTCCTTCAGATAAGTAGGGTGTTGGAACATTGAGAGGGTTTTTTTTTTCTCACCCACAGGCACTAGCAGAAAAATGAATTACAGATTTATTTTTAGGCAGAGCCTTTGGCCCTTATTTTCTCTGTAGGTTCCCTATAGCAGGTTCTGCGGCTTAGAAATATTCCAACCAACAAATCAGCACAAGCAGTGCAGAAGGAACCACAAAAGGAGGAAAAGCAGATGAGCAGACTTTTGTTCAGTATCCCATTTATGGGATATCAAGTTCAGTCACCGGCTTGCTCTTATCCCTGCAAGACTCCTTAGTCATTTGATTGCCATTTTTCGTAAAAGATCCAAATTAGTATCCATCTACGCTGGATTATGCACTCCCCTGACAAAGAAGAAGGCTAATGGTGAGCACCACTGCCTAAGATATATGGGGAGGGAAAGCTGCCTGCCCTGCTGTTGTAGATTCTGCCTTTCTGAAGTTTAAAGCTCAAGGCCTGGCTTATTATAGTCCCTAAGGACCCATGAGATAACAGTGATGCAAGGCTGGAAGCCGAAGTTCTCTCTTGCAATCCCACATCACAACATAAAGCCATATACAAGGGTATAAAAACATGACGCTGTGACACGAAGATAACCTATTAAACCAAGATATTAGGCCCTGACTAGACAAATGAATGTTGTCTTCTGGCAATAACAACATACTAAGGGACTGCAATATCATTTCTGATACCAGGATGCTGTATGCAACAGTATGATGCTGCACTGGTACCTCAGGACCTTGCATCATGTTTTGATGTCATAAAGTGATGACAGTCACACATCAGGGTTCTGCTGTACTGCAGCATACTGCGACCACCTAATGACTCCACGGTATGCAGCTATGCTGTGATATGATACCAGATGGTGATGAGATCATTTTGGGCAGAATTCAGTGGCGTACTGCAAAAACACATGACATCGTATTAGAGATCAGCACATTATCTTGTGCCAAAACAAGCCTGCGCTGAGACTCAGAGGTGGCCAGAGGTTCCCCTGGAAGATGCGCTATGTTATTTTGAGCAATCTAACAGCATGAAATGAATGGGTGGTCTAAAAACAGGCAAGAGCAAGTCTTCTTCCTAACGGTCAGAGCGGGCTGCTCCTGCTGACAGCATTCTGTCCCTGTGCTACTGCCCTTCCTGGTACAGAGAGAAATCATGTGTCTCTCTGAGAATGGCTCCATAAGGAAATCTGCATTAACCCCAGCAGTGCCATCTAGAACTGGAATCAACACTTCTACAGCAAGGACCAAAAGATCTGCTTGTATGCTGTGCATTTGATACGGTTTTCTCTTTAGATAAATACTAACCCTATAAAGCCATTTCACTGCAGATACTGGAGGCCATACAACCCATGTTAACATACCCTAACCAAGTTTGACAAACAGCAAAGTGTATTCTATACTTAGATCTGTGCCTCCCTAGAACCATGCCAATCAGTCCAGTAGTGACAAACACATATACTTAGGCGTTTAAGGATTTGAAATAATACCCTTAACTTACCCGTCTGTGCCTGGATACTGCAGCGCAGTCAGATATATAACTGCCTGCAAACATCCTAGAGGTGAAACACAGTAACTACTGCATAGTCCCAAAATGCTGTATACTTCAATTAAATAAGGCAAGCAATCAGAACATTTGACTTGTTCCTCTTTGGGCTTCAGAGGACGATGAAAGGAGGATGCTGGAGAGACAGCCCAAGCAGGCCTTAGTTAGCACTCTCACAAGCATCTCCAGGAGAGCGGATGAGGACCTTCGCTTCACCTCCCAGTAGAACACAGCACCCAGGGCAGCACAGTGCCCCCAGGCCCCTGAGACAGACAAAACTCAGAGGTAAGAGCGTCACCTACTGAATCAGTGCTGCATTTCAGC
The DNA here is from genome assembly GCA_025448015.1 of Bolborhynchus lineola. NCBI lineage: Eukaryota > Metazoa > Chordata > Aves > Psittaciformes > Psittacidae > Bolborhynchus > Bolborhynchus lineola. Next base: position 2,023 of record JAOEHX010009667.1, on the reverse strand, counting down.
TAGCACGGGAGTAATCTCATGTCCCCCATGAGAACCTACCAGCCCCGCTTGCTCAGCTCTGAATCTGACTCAGTTAACCGGCTGGCTTCAACCTGGCATGCTGTAAGTGCTGCGACAGAACTGGGTATTGTGAAAGCTCACCAGTGACGCTCTTAAAGATGTCCAGCGTTGCTCATGGGTACGTACAGAACCGAATGCAGTGGGGTGCCATGTTGTTGCAGATACACATGAGCACAGCATTTCTAACACATGCTTTGCTCTCCCGGTAGTACGCTAAGCTATTATGCAACTCATCAGCCCAACTGCATACCACATAAAGCAGTGAAACCGTGCATGAGTTGGCCTTTCTTTTTCATTAAAAGAATAAAAAGGGAAGATTTTGAAATGCTAAATTATATCACTTGTACAGCCTGTGTATACAGAAGAATTTCAAAGGCTCTCAGGGTAATCAAATGGAAGATAAAATGAGAGAAATTAGAGACAGAGATGACCTATTGAGTCATCTCTGGCTCTGGTCCGTCCCCTGGGGCCCAGCACAAGATGCTGCCTAGTGCTGTGCTGTGCTGCTTTTATTCTTTACACTGAAAACAATAAATAAAACAACAGAGGAAAAATAACTTCACTTCTTTCTCACACTTCACAGGGAAGGATCCCAAAGCACTGAATTCAGACTGATGCAAAACGGCACACTCAAGAGGGAGGCTGTTATTTCTATGATGACTTCCTTTTTCATTACAGAGAAAAAGGATTAAGGAAGAGAAACAGGCCTTCACATTGCTCCCGTCATCCACTTTGCAATTTTGATCCCAATTACAAAGTCGCACTCCACTGTTAACTATAGAACCGTTCCCATCTGATAAAGTTCTGATAAAATCAATTTCATCACACTTATTCAAAGGCGATTTATCCCAACTAAGTAAGTTTTGACATACCAGGGCTTTAAAATAGTTTTGATCTACTCAAGATTTTATGTAAACCTTTGTTGGCCTGATTTATATTAGATATATATAGATAGAATTGCATCTATATATATTGCACGCATATATATTTACATGCCCATATAAAATACAAACTTGACCAATAAAATCATTTACATCCGAAGGTCTGAGACACATAAACAGCTTTGCTGACAACTTTGACCAACATAGTGTTTTCTTTCATTGCCCACTTGTCCAAACCCAGAGACTTCCCCCCCAAAACACTCAGGCATCATCAAAGAATTAAATGAGCACTTTGGTACCTTCCAGGAAGCTGTTAGTTCCCTCGACTCCCAACTCTTTAATATGTTATTAGAGCAACATAAGGTGCATCCCCAAAAGCAGCTATTTAAAGGACGAGCCGAGCAGGAGCCATTCCATGCACAGCGGATTCAAAACGTTTTCTCCACCTTCCTTCAGGATAAACCTGCACAGATCTATTTAATCTGTGTGCAAACAGACACGGGCTCCAGACGCTCAGGTGTGCGTGCTTGCAGAGATGCAAATTCATGCACAACCATAGCAAAAGCCGGGAAGAGGAAGGGAAGGGGTGTCGGCAGCAGGGAGGAAGATGCAGCCAGACCAGAGGGAAGCTCACGGCATCACGGTCCTGATGCAGAGATTCCCGGACAGACACGGCCCGTCGTTCCATCTATCGCCGTTGACTTCCCCGGCGGCTCCCCGCGAACCAGCAGCCCCGCACTGATGTCCCCCCGGCGGTGCTGCAGTGCCTCCGAGCTTCGCAGCGCGGGCACCGGCCAACTTAGCGGAGCTCATCCCTCTCACCGCCTGCCCCCCCCCCCTTCGCCGCAAGGCTGGGAAGGAGGATTTGGGGAAGGGGGGGTCGGGGTGTGAGATCGCGCTCCGCTTACCAGGCGAGCTTGAACCCTTTCATTAGTACAGTCACGATAATCCGATGCCCGTGTCCTTGGCTGCCCACTGACAGTTCCAGAGGTCCCAGGACATATTGGAGCAGACCCGGCCGGCGAGCATCCCCCGGGGAGCGCCGAGCCGCATGCAGAGAGCCCCCCGCAGCGGGGCAGGGC
>JAOEHX010009664.1:0-18044 GCA_025448015.1 Bolborhynchus lineola | reverse complement strand
ACCAGAGAGTGCCAGAGGCGTTAGGACTGTGCTGTGTAATTAAGTGCATTTTTCTTGTGGAGGAGGAGGGCTTTTTTACCCCATCTGTTAACTAGAATAGGGCCCAGGCCTTAGGCAACCAATGGAAGAAAAAACACAAAGAACTTGAAAGAAAGGCTTGGTCCTTTCAATAAAGCTGTAGGCAGTCACAGCCATTAAAGGTCTCCATCTTGGAGCAAGCTGCTTTAGTGAAAGATGTCCCTGCCCATGCAAGGGGTTGGAACTGGATGATTTTAAGGTCCCTTCCAATCCAAACCAGGCTGGGATTCTACGAGTGATTTGGTTTAGGGTTCTGAGATTTGAGATAACTGTACTTTGTCCCAGGAGGGTTCCAGTGAGTGAAACCCTACTTAACTAAGAGGCTTGATGGGACCTTAGTGAAATGTGTGGCTATGTTCATCTATGTATCTCTATAGAACTTGCCAGAAAAGGCCTGAGTTTTAAATACAAGCTCCATCTCAGCTAATGCTGAGGTTCCTATTGTCTGGTCTCAAAATTAAAATGCTCTTTAATCAACAGTATAAATGGGAATCACAGGCATGGAGGAGTTAAGCAACTTACCCAAGCTTGTAGAAGGTGAATTTCCCTTTTCAGAGGAGAGACCAGTTGTGTTCTCTTCTTTGTCTTCCTTTCTCTGTAGCGTGTGTTCATCGCTGGATGACCAGCATGACTAGATATCCACTAATGGACTCCTCTGTGTCCTGCCAAACGTTGCTGAAGTGCTAGGGATGTCCTCTTTTGCCCTTCCTCCTCCTTTTCTTTCACTTCCTTGATGGGGATGACTCTCAGAACCACTTACTGGAGGGAGAGAACCATCCTGGCATAATTAAAGGGAATGGAAAATGGTGATTTTGTGTTTCTTTTCTTTCTAGTTTCCTGACAACTGTGGCAGTTAGGGCTGGTGATTGAATCACCTCTCTGAGACTCCAGGTTTAAATTGCATCTTCATTAGTTTCCATTAATGGTGTCCAAGACAGAGGAGGAGACTTCCAAAGCTTTGCAAATGGAGGAAGACTCCCGGGAGCCCAATGATTTTCAGTGGGAAATGAGCATTTAAATGATCCTTTGTGCCTTTGAAAACTTTCTCTGTTAGTTAGCTTCACAGTGGAAGAAGCCCTGGTGTGGTTTAGTCCCTGTTACCTTCATTAGAAGAAAATCCTTCTAAAGGTAACTTGACCGTGGTTTATCAGTGCCCACGTGGGGAGGATGTTTCTGATCATGGCAGAGCATTTAAACTGTCTGATAAAAGCATAGCAAGACCCAAGAGTGGGAGCCTGAAAGCAGCCAAATTCACGCTAGGCATGAAATGTGTATTTTAAACAGCCCGAGTTGTTAACCCTGGGAAGAGCTTGACAGATTCTCCATCTCTAAGCTATATTGATAGTGTCTGATGCAAGCTGCACAGGGAGACCAGATCCAGCGCTGCAAACACCATCGCACTGATCATTCCAAACTGATGCTGGAGTGTTGTAGCTACTGAGCTTCTGGGACAGAAGCTGGATCTTCCACACGGGTATGTGCTGGTCTTTTGGACACAGCAGGTTTTCAGAGCTGATTAGACTGTGTTCAAGGCAGCACTTCATTGCTCTGTGCAGCTGGTTAGAGTTGAAGTCGAGCTGCACATCAAAACTAAGTTGCAGGCATGATCTGAGTTTCTTGCTGTGGTTCTGTGCTTGCTATAAACACTATAAAAAAGGGGGCATTGTGACCAAATGATTTTGTTATGTTTTTAAGTGCCTTTTGCAAACCTGTGTTCTTTTTTGATGCCTTAAAAAAGCAACTCAACTTTGTTGAAGTCTCCAAGTAGCAGTTCAAATCCAGCAGTGGTTAATACTCTCTTTTGAGTGTAATGCCATCCTACCTTCTTCCCATTGCCTGTGGTCTTTGCCCTGGGACATCTGTTCTTGCTATGTATGATACTCAAAGTTTGCAACCACTATGGCCACGTCAGTAGCATGGCATTTTCTCAAGGACAAAGGGGAGGCTGAAGGTGGCTCTTGGCTGGGATTTCACTGACATTCTTGTTCTTCAATAGGAACTTATCACTGTGTGACTCAAGGTTTTAATTGAATTGGTGTCAAAGTGATAATAGTGGCTGGCTCAGCCTGTCCCAGCATTGCCACCAAGGTTCTGTTTATTTATTTCTATTTTCACAGCTACCAAAGCCTTAAACACATCTTATCTGATGTTACTTCAATGGGAAAGATGATGGGGACTTTTGAAAGAGAAACTGAAGTCAGGTACCCGCAAGGAAACTCTTGCTACTGACAGCTACTCATTGCCAGCCTCAGCACAAAGCTGAGGACTTGGTAAGCAGAGTTCAAATAAAACACATATAGGGCTTGATTCTGCATTCTTGATTTCCTTCTCCTTTTCAATAGTGCTGGCATCACTGATGCTTCCAGAGTTCTGCCACCTTGGTACAGATGCCACAGGAGAGGTAGCTGAGAGATGCTAGAGAGGTGGGAATAGGTGTCAATGGTGACAATGGAAGAAAGAGGGGGAGAGGGACATTATAACTGTGAAAGTGAACTCCTGACCTGTTCTGTGGAGTCAGGAAAACTCTGGCTGCACATTACGGAGCATAAAATGACAGCGTTGGCTGCTGAAGACACCAAGCGGTCATATCTAAACCAGATCTAGCTACTTCCTCTGCCTTCATTTACCACTGTGATGCTGGCAAGAGATCATGGGCAGTCTCTTCATCCCTGAGAGCACAGTTCATGCCAGGAGTTGGCTCCTCACCACTGACATCCCTCAGGCCATTATCACTCTCCTTGAGGCCCCGAAGCACTTGAGGACCCATTTTGGTTTAAACACACGAATACTATTGGAACGACTGAGAACCATGTGCTCCAAGGTAAGGGCAGGAAATCAGTGCTGCTGCAGAGGAGTTTTTCTTAATATTCCTTATTTTTCTCAAATAGTCACCAAATTCAACAACTTCTGTTTCTTAAGGTGCAGTGCTATGGGACATCCATAAAAAGAAATGGCATTTGCTCCTTTTTCCAGTTTTCTTCAAGTATTATTTGCTTTGAATGTTTTTATCCCCTTGGTTTTTTTGTGTAGTGACATGAAATTGTCAGTGTCAATGAATACATTTTGCATGGCTGGCCTCAGGCCAGCAAATGTACAGGGACAAGGTTCTGGTCCTGCCCAGGTTCAGTATCTTTCCATTTGCAAGGAGGAACACATCCTCCAAGGAGTCCACACAAGGTCCTTGGATGCAGCAGATTGCTTCGGGCTGTTTACTGTAGCAAATACATTTGTAGAAGCACATTCTGGCAGCTCATTCTCTATGGACACTGCAGCAGCAAAAGATGAAGAAACTATTGACAAGTCCTCAAATATACCCTGCTCAAGAACCTGAGTCTGTTTTGAAAGCCAAAGGTGCATGATAGGTCATTGAGCTGCTGCAAGTTGAATAGAAGGCAATTTTTCACTCGATCAAGGCTCTCTTTGAAACCTCCACCATCAGGTTTGCTCACAGGCACCAGCTACGCAGGACAGTCTGGCCAGAAGCTGGATCTTGGTAGCCCTAATGCTTTGGGAATGTTGGCAGGATCAGGGCCACCACTTTGCTGTTTGTTGGGTAGCGTTGAAAAGGATGCAGAATGAATTGCTGAAGGAGTGAGGAGCCCCATGATCCGGAGCCATGAAATGCTCAAGTGTAGCTTATGTTCATGTGGCTGAGCAGCTTGGTCTGGAAACCAAGATCAGGACTGCATTAGGGAAATGAAGGCAGGGATCTCCAGAAAGGGGCAATTCTGCTGTTGCACTCAGTGCAGGGTGTAAAGATGTGACACCTTTGTGGTGATACAGGTATGTCCTTCCTCCTCTCCCAACTCTGCTTGATCATCTGAACCCCTTCCTCCTTCCAGCTCTGTGAGACCTTGTGGGCTGAGCAAGAAGCTTGTGAAACCCATGTGAAACTGGGTAGGATGTCAAGGTAGGAAGCAAGCCGCATCACCAGCTGTGTTTGCTCGACAGAAGGTTCTCGGTGGGCTTTTATTAATAATAATACTTTGTACCACTGATATCTTTCATCCTAGGATATGCAAATATTAACTGATTGAGAAATTCCCTGCACTCAACTTGATGGCATCTCTGTGTTTGCTTTTGTATAATGCAATAACTTCTGAATGTCAGATCTCATCAGAACAAAACTGGAGTGGGGAGAATGTTCATCAATAAGCAGAGCTTTCCTGGTTTGAAGAGAGCAACACCAGTCTGGAAATGCCATAATGGAGAGGAAGGAAGAGGGAAGGGAACGGAGCGCTTGAAGTAACAGAGGTGAAGGCATGGTAACAAGGATAGAGAGCAGCCAGGGGAATCTGTTACAGTGAGGAAGACCAAGGAATAGACAGATCCTATGGTATGTGTTGAGAACTGTGCTGGCAAAAGCAACACAAGCATGTAGACTGATACACCTGTGAAGGTGGCATGGAAATTAGTGGCAGCACTGGGAACAGAGCCATGGCATCCTCATCTAGGATGCCTGTCTTTTAAGCACAAACCCAACCTTTCAGGGCCAGGCTCACAGCTGGTGGGAGCTGGCATTGGACATGAAGCAGTGTCAGTTTATGCTAGCTGCAGATCAAGCCTCGGATATCTTGATTGGAATCTATGATGGTAATTATTCACACTCTCCATTTCTATTTTGGACCTAATTAACTATTCTAGGTTCCTATAAAGAATATTGTCAACTATTTAATGGCTCATTGGGTTTAGCAGGATTTCCAGCTTCTCTTACAATTTCAACAGGGTACTTACTGTGATTTGTGACTAGGACTAACAGCTAGTGAGCTGTGAGCAGACCATATTATGATGTTGGTTCTACCCCTTGATAAATAGGTTTTAATTGGCTTTTCATGGGTTCTCCTTGATGATGCAAGGCATCTGAAGACAGGAGAGGCTTTCTTAAAACATATACAAGTAGTGCTTCTGTGCTAACGTGTGCTCCATGGGTGCTTCTCAACTTTAGACAATGGGGATGGCTATTTCAGATGAATTCCCATGTTGGCTTTGCATCTGTCTTTATGAAGACATTCAAGCCAAGGCCTTCAGCCTAATTTTGCACTGACAAAAGAACTTCAGATTCCTGACTAGCTCAGTGTGTCGGTTGTTGAATACTCCTGAAAACGTCTATTAGTCCAGTGAGGAGTGTATTGCTCAGAAGATGTAGCCCTCATTTTTGTTGCCAGGATTTTAAAAGCACGGCCTGGAGTGCTTCTGAAATGATTAATTGCTCAAATAAGTCTTGGTAACTCATCTCTCTGTATTTCCATAAGGAAAAGCATTTGTTGTGATCTCAGAACTGTGTTCCTCAAGATGACAGGTTCCCATGCTTATAGCATCCTATCTGCAACTCCGCCGCATGAGGATCTGAGGATGTCTGTTAAAAAGAGACTCACAAAGTATTTCATAGCCATCTCTGTTTCAGTAGATGGAGAAGGCAGCTTGATCACAGCCTTACTGGGGCTTTCTGCGTTGAACTGTGCCCTTGTGTTTCCTCAGAAAGGAGCTGAGAGCAGCAAGTGCAGTGCTTTGATCTCATTGTGTCCTTGCCCTTAACTCCTGCTTTCATGTATTTAAGGGGTGTGAATCACAAGATCCTCATAGCTGAGGCTGACCAGGGCAATAGAAAGAAAGAATGAGTGACTGTTTGAAAGACATCCTATTTACAGAAGGTTTTAGGCTTTTTGGCATTCAAATATAGTGGCAAAAATACACATATACACACACATATAGTTAAGAGGGCAAATTCTGACATCTTGCCCCATCCTTACAGCATCTCCATTGCCACTGTTTCCTTGCCCATTTTGCTTAATCTTGTGCTTATTTCCATGTAGGAATGGGGGCAATGGCACAATTCCTTCTTACTTTTTTGCATGGTTGTTGTTGTCATGTGTTTTATCTGCCCGAAGAATGAACTGTGAGGATCCAAGGGTTTGTAGAACCTTTAGTTCAACTTTAGTGTAGTCCTTGATGAGCAATGAACGCAGATTGCAAGCTCCTTTCAGGTGCAGCAGCCACGGGACAGTGACCATCTGAGGTTGTTGTCAGGCTGAAAAGAATGAAGGCCACTTACTCATGAGCAAAGACACAGTCTCAGATTCCCTGAATTATCCACACCTGAATAAGGGGAGAAAATAGAGCCCTTCTGTTTGCTTTGTAGAGAACCACATAAGCTGTTGTTATTGCAAAGGAAGTAAACACCCAAACACAGGCGGACTTGAGCAGGGGTAATATTGACAGTGTTATCAGGGCACAGAAGAGCTGGGAATCGGATGTGTGAGCAGCAGAGGAGGGTGGCCGAAAGGGATTTATGCTAATTCCCTAATACGTGCTTCCCATAATATTCCCTAGTGGCTGTCTCATCACCATCTATCGTGTATAAAACAACTGCATCCAACTGAAGTAAACATTTCCTCCTGCTCTGCAAGATTTCATCCGAGATAGGTGTGTGGCATGAAATAATTCCCTGTCATCAGTGTCCGTGATGTGTTTTAACAGCATTCAAATGAGCCTTTATGGAAGACACTCAAAAAAACCCACCCCAAACAATCTCCTAAAGTAGTTTTTTGGCAATAGGTCTGCTAAATCTTTAGCAACCTTCTCTAAACAGCAAAGCCAATTTGCAGGTTCCTAAGTGAAGGATGGCATGTGCAGGCTTGTAGGCCACAGCGGTGCGACTCAGCTTGGAGGCATTTTCCTTGTTGCACAATCTGCACTTGGCACCTATGAGATAATAAAGAAATCCGAGTGGGGAAAAACACCCTGATGGAAATGTATTTATTGGCATTTCAGCTCTGGAAAGAAAAGATCAGTGGCTGTGGAGGTGAGCAGTTGATTTGAGAGAGAATGCAGGAGGGATGCTCTTGGTAACGTTGTGCTGCTTGCTGTTCTGCACAGGGGGTGGAGTTAGGCTTGTGCAGTGCTGAAACTGTAGAACCAAGACCTTGAATGAGGGTTTTACCTTCGGCTGGATGCTCTCTCATACACTCATAATAACGTCCTCGTTGTGTTTCACCAGTGCCCTTAAGCACCAGAGGACTTAAAATAATCCAACAAGCACAAAAGCTTAGAAAGAGGAGTTAGAGCTGATTATTTTGCTGATAAATGGTTAATGTTTATCTTCCATATCTCCCCAAAAAAATGCCCAAATCCTGAAGCAGAAATGTGACTTCTGCAATCTGTATTGCAGATCTCTTACCCAGGCTGCAGATTGACTGAGGGTCTTACACCAGTGCCCATGTCTGTCACACATAAAGACCTCCTGGATGCAATCTCTCCCTGTTTTCAGTCTCTGCCAGGAATAGGCAGGTTTCAGGTTTAGTTTTATTTATTTTTACTGCTTTGTTCTCTTCTCTTTTTCTTTCTTTCTTAATTTCACCTTCCCCTGCAGCCCTTTGTTGTGAAAATACCGAGGCAGATACAAGTCGCTGCAGAGGCATCGGCTTTGATAGGAGCTGCACTGACAGAGACCACTTGCTTTATGCTGTGGATAAAGACTCCTTTCCCCACAATATGTAAGAACCTTTTCACCCCGAAGGCATAGAGCCCTGTGGTGGGGACCTTTCTGGATTAGATGGATGGCCGGAACTGACCTTTAATGTCTTTTCTTGTCTTGTTTTCATCGGATGCCATTTGCTTTGCTTTCATGCACTGAGTCAGCACGTACAAGTCCCAGTCCCAAACTGACTCACAAAAATGAACCCCACGAAAACAATAATTTGGATTGGGCAACAGCTTTATAGATAAACTCAGCTTTTCCGTTTTGGCTTCATTTACATGTGTCAGTGCATATATGCTTTAAAAGTTCCCCTAAATATTAACCACCGTTATTAATCGCAGCTATTGTACATGGAGGCTGTATCCATCCCACCCCTTGCCCCAGGTGTGCAGTTTGACTTTAATAATGCAGGAATCATGAGGTTTTTAAGCACAGTAATTTTTTTTCCTGGTCGAATTCGATGGACATCACAGAGCTGAGAGGAGAAAATGCAATCCATCTTCTGTGAAATGAACTCAGTCATCCTCCCGTTTATTGAGTTGAGAGGGAATACAACACAAATCCACAAATGTCAAAAGCAGTCCACAAGGGATCATTCCATTTCTTTTTCCATTTGTTTCCTTGATTAAAATGATTTTTAACTGATTCCTTTCTTAGTTTAATATGACCAACTATAATTCACTTGAGTAACCCCCTGCCAAAGTTTGTGCTTGGCTGGATTTGCTGGAAATAGGGTGGTGATGGGGAGGGTGTTGCTGATTCATGTTTGTGCATGTCAATAATCTCTTTACTAGAACTGGGTATGACGAGAAATATTCCCTCTGTCCTCATGGTGGGTTCCTGCTGATTGGAGTGGGCTGGCAAAACCCCCCAGTAGTGATCAACTGATCTCTTCTGAGCTGAAAGAGGAGGTCCTTTAGCAATGAGCTTATTTTGCTGGCTCAGCAGCCCCCCACCAGCACATTCTGCCTGCAGCGGGAGATCTCTGCTGTCCATGGGGTCCTTCTGAAGCTCCCAGTCCTGTACTCACTGTGTAGATGAGGTTGATTGAACTTTGGCATGAGTCAGAGCAGCTCCCTGAGAATGTAGAGCCCAGGACCAGCTCATCGCGCTGACTCCGGCTGTAGGAACAGGGAAGTATGTGCAGCTCCCCAGTTGCAAACCTTTCCAGTTACATCATACAGCGTCTTTTCCATTTCCTGGTTGAATACATACTTTCGTGTAGGAGGTAGAAGTATTCCCCCCATTCCATATGGATTAGGAGTGGATCCCCTTAGCAGTCACTTGGGGCTAGAAACGGCTGTTCCACCCTCACAAGAAACCTGTAAAATGGCTCATCCAGCATCATCCAGGGCAGAAACAGGATTACAGTCCATATTACCCAACTCGGTCTTGTGCCTTATGACACAGCACAATTTATGCCTTAACCACAGCAAGGTCCTAATTCCCTAAAAGCTTCTAAATGAGAGGATAGCCAAGGTCTTTCTGTATTCCCAAGTAGCTGTGGCTATTCTTTGAACTGTAGTGTGTAATAAGAATGAGTAATGGAATCATACAATGAAAATGAAGGTTGTGAAGAGCTCTCTTTCTGTAGCAGTACAAGATTATTTAGGAAGGAAGTTTCTTCCTCTACCGAGGCCATTGTTGTTTTATCAAATCTAATATCCTGAAATGAAATAAAGCCTTAAAAAGTTGAAATAGAGCAGTAATGAATTAAGAGCCACCAGACATTGTTAGTGTAATATTACATTGTAAAGAGCTGCATTTAAGTGAGGGATAATTTAACTAAGCCACCATTAGTAGTTTTTCTGCATTAATTTTAGAGCCACATCTGAAATGAGAGTAAACCTGTGCTAGTGGAGGATCTGAGCATTTCCAATAGGATGTGGAGCTGGATTAGCAGCCCTGGAGGCTCTGTTCTCCCTCTGCCTGAAGAAAAAGCCCTGGTAATTGAAATGCCCTTTTCCCTTTGCCCAGCCACCACCAGGACTTGGTACGGGGGATGAGCAGTGGAATCCATAGCAATTCCATGCAATCCCCAAAGCCAACACAGGAGGGTAAATTAATGCTTAATTAAAAGTTGACATAGGAAGGGAAATTAAGTTAATGTCCTAATTAATGCTTGAGGTTTAGTCCAAATAGGAAACTTAATGATTCTCCTTTCCCTTTTACAGCATTCCACTTACCTCTGAGCACTGATGAATTTAGCTCATTTGGCCCCAATCCTGGAAAGCATCCTCATTAAAAGATGTATTGAAGCCCACACTTAATTGCTGGCCTGGATAAGCATGGAGTTGAGTGTTTGATTAAATAAGGTGGAGCTATTGGGAAAATTTTGCATAATGGTCCCCAATTTGCTGAGCTGATTTGACTCTTAAAGCCCTTTGCTTCACATCCTCTATTAGAATAAATAGCATTCGTCAGTATTGCAGGGTTTCTGTTTTAGTTTAGTGGAGTTGGTATTCTTTTAAGCTTCACTTCTTTATGAGCAGGAAGAATCAAAAGTCTGCTAGAACAGCAAGATTTCTGTGGAGGGAAATGAGAACAGAAGTGTTTGAAGGATTGAGACAGCGCATTCACCCTATCAAGGTTCATTTCCTTTAACAAGTCTTGATTTATTCGTGACAAAGGCTTCCATTTGACAGCATGCGAAGTACAACAAAGTGGCAAGCTAAAAATGCTTAGATAGTTAGGTTGTTCCACTGGTTGGAAAATGAGCTTAATGGAATGCCTTTTGGACCCATCCCATAGGGTCTGCCCAAACGCTGTCCCGCGGAACTTTGGGAAGGATGGTGTATGTTGTAGGGTGAGATGTCGGAAGGAAGAGAAGGATGCTGATAATGCATGTAGATGTGGTTTTGGTCTCAAGGGCTGTATTTTTCTTTATCAAAGGGTTGATAAAGAAAGCAAAGGATTAAATGTTCCTTTCTATGCCACACAGGTTGCACGTGAGGAGCTTTAATATCACCTTGTGAGGTGGATTGATGGATTCAGTGCAAGAGGCATTGGCATCAGCATTGTAACGCACCCTTTATCAATCATGTGAATCAGTCCTGCAGAGAAGCAAGTGAAATTGTGTCCCTGGCTTCCTTCTCTTCAAGCTTTTGGTGGTAGTGGTTTTCTTCTCTCCTAGATTAGGAAAGGTGCAGGTTGAATTGATTGGAGCCTCTTCCAGGACTTATGTGCAACGCTTAAGCCAATTGAGTGCATTATGTGCTCAGATAGTGAGCTGTTAGTAGGAATGAAACCTCCCCAGCACTGTCAGGTCAAACCAGAGACTAAATTGCTGTACCTGTGCAGAAATGTTTGGAGTTTGAACTGCAAAAGCACCAGCCTTTGCCTTCCCTGCCAACCACTTACTTCTACCCAGCAGAGCTGTTCGTGCTGCCGCTCATTGAACTGTGCTAGCTGAAAACTAACCAAGTCCAAACAAACCCCAAACAAAAGGCCAAAGGAGATGTTTAAGCGCACATCATACCATGATCTCCATTTGCTACGATATGTGAAACTAGTTTCCCTCTGCTCTTTTTATGAAGGGAGGTGCCACATGATTCACATTGCTGGTAGAAGAAGAGGAATGCTGTACTCCCACTGTGGAGTCACCACACCTACTTGTTTAATCTCTCTGCATTCATACAGCATGCATCATGGCAGGATTCAGAGTTTGGCAGAAGCCCTCATGAGGTCATAGGAGGAAGAAAAAGATGTGTGTAGCCAGAGAAATAGCCATTATAGATTGCCTCCTTGGTTGAACCCTCTGCAGTTTTATTCAGCATCCTCTGAGTTTCTCTCTGCTGCCACACGCTCTGGAAGGCAAACATGCATCAAAAGGTGAGATGCTCACCTCATCTCATGGGTCCTGCAGCCTGGCTTTAAAAGTAAATTAAAGATGCTTTAGTAATTATTAAGAAAAAATGCTGTGAGCCTGAGAAATCATCACAGTAGGTGGCACTGAGTCTCTCTGAATAAGGTTGCCATTGAAATCAATGAGAGTTTTGCAAGTGGTGCTGCTCAGGCAGTATTGATTAGTGACTGATAGATGATCCTCGGGTTTTTCAGCAGCAGCAGTATCTCCCTTTTTGTATATGCAGTTTTCTGTCTCCAGCCACTTTCTCATCCTTTTAGCATTAAGAGAAAGCTGCTTCTGGGAAGTTTAAAAATATGGACTCTTGTACAAGGTCTGCGCATCTCATCAGTCTTGTTCAGATCCCACTTTGAATGCTTAGAGAGCATAAAACCAGTGTGGCTATGTGCTTTAGTGGGAACAGGTGAATCTTCCTCTCCAGACACCCTCCCTGTCTTCTCCAGCATTCACACACTGACAGAAAGTTCCTATAAAGTGGTTGAAGTCGGGCATCACATGGAAGCATGTCTGTGAATCCAGAAGGATGCATTCCCAGGGCAAAAATACTTCAAAGCCAGGTTGGATGGGCCTTGGGCAGCATGGTCTGGTGGAAGGTGTCCCTCCCCGTGGCAGGGGGTTGGAACTGGATGAGCTTAAGGTCTCTTCCAACCCGAACCAGTCTGGGAGTCTGTGAAATCCAGCTCAGCATCATGCATGAACTCAGCATCATGGCAGGGGGGAAAAGCCACCTGATTCTGAATCCAGCTCACGATGCCTGGGTGTCTGCGATGGAGGAGCATTTCTCATCCAGATACTCTGGCTCTACATGTTAAATGGTTTTTTTATTAGCAGCTTTTGTATTATGTGGACTGAAAGATGAGTCACTGCCCTTCAGAGCAAAGCTGGGAATCAATAGACCTCTGAATTAGGTAATGTGCTAAAATACGGATACCTACAAAGGCATGGGAATTGTGATGGTGACTGATGGGTTAGTGGAGCTATACAGGGAAAACAGTCCAAGCAGACAGTCATCTTTCTGGAACCTTCTTGGAGACCCAATCCACTCGTGATGGTTCAGCATCTCGTGCCTGTGGCAGATGAGAGGATGTGCTCCCGAAGTACAGAAAACGAACCTTCTGCGTAGACTTTGCTCTTAATGGCACAAAACTGCCTCAGGATTGTTTGCTGGTGAAGCCAGCTGCAGACACTTCAGCCTGATTAGAGTCATGGGTGGTGATAGATGATTCCCTTTCCTCAGCACTGGTGGGACTCATCCTGAGCAGTGTGTTCACCACTGAGCTCCCCAATATGGGAGAGACATGGATATACCCGAGCAAGTGCAGAGTAAGGCCGTAGAGGTGATGCTTTCATGGGAGCAGTTGACTTGCTTTGACGCAGGGAGTTGGACTGAGGCAGTCTCCAGAGGGTCCTGTCCAGCCTCAGCTCTTCTTTGTGATTCAGTGAAATTCACCTCCATAACCCTCACACAGCACTCAGGAAAATGGAGGAATCTCTTAAATCAGGATAAATTCAAGCTTTGCATGAGCTATCCAGGAATAGGCTCATGGTGGTCCAAGATGTTCTTTCCCATCTCCAATGCTGCCCAAGAACCCTCCAAATCTTGATTCCAGCTGTCCATTTTACCTAATGAACCTTGCTAGGTCCTGACAATAATTAGTCAATGAGCTCCCTAAAACCCTATTAGCTGCTGAGTAATGTGAGCTCCCAGAACATGCTGGTATACACCAGATAAGTTTGCATTGGGGATGTTGATTGCTGTTTCTCTAAACAGAGAGTTTAGCCTCAGGCAGAGCTGGAAGTTGCATCTCTTGCCAGTTGGGGGAAGTGAAAGTCAGAAGCAGTCATCAACAGGATAAGTTTTCCCTCTTGGCTCCTGATGCTCCGGACTTCCCAACACCAGGTGCTAACTCCCTTTGCCTTCCAGACTCCCACTCCAGAGTGGGAGGGGGAACAAGAGTCATAAAATATAACTAATGCATGTTTGGAGATAAAAGGCTGTATTGAATACCCTGTATAAACGTACGGCACAGAGAGGGATAGCAGAGATTTATGGCGGTTGGTTGTACACTGATATGATATAGTGTACCAGGGCTCAAATCACTGAGCAGAAATAGAGAGAACAACTAATCCAGGTATTTACGTAGCCATGATCTGACTCCAGATGCATTGCTTCAGTGGTCTTTTCCTCCCCAAACCATCTGATCTAAGCAGAAGTTTTAATCTTCATGCTAGGGACGGGAAAGGCTCTGCTGAAGGCAAACAACTGTTACGGATGTGTTGTTTGAAGACTTTTGCAGGTTGACAGGGCAAGTTCTTGGCATGGCAGTAACCAAACCTGAACTCTTTCAAGTCCCAGGCTCATCTGTTGGTCATCAGGACGTAGTTCTGAGACATCTTGTGTGTAATAATGGCATAAATATTTAAACCCACCTGGTCCAGCCTATCGAAAGGACACTGAACTTTACTGCGGCACTGGGGGAGTGACAACCACACCATTATGATACCAACTCCAGAGTTTTTATTTTGCCAGTGTTTTGACAGGGCAGCTGCTTTGGGGTTTGTTTCTTCTTTAAAGGTAAGGTTTTGTCTGGGTAAAGGGGAGATCTTAGGGACCAAGGCACTACTTTTAACATCTTCCCCATCTGACAGGCCTTCAAAGCTCGGTGTGATTCAAAGAGGATGAAGTTAATTTAGCATTTCTTTCACCAGCAAGAAAAGGACGTGAGATGTGAGAGCAGGAGCAACTGGGAGGTGAATGACAGATCAGAAGGGAAGGATGCTTTATAGATCTGTGACAGTCCCGCTTGTCTCTTGCGGTTGATTGCGTTCGGTGGAGCTGTTCGTGGCACATCCCTTTCTGTGTGAATAAACTCAACTGTGCAGAGAAGAAAAGGAAAGAAAGGAATTTTGCTTCCTTAATGAAGTAGCTATGGTAATGCTGAGTGAAAATCAGTCACTTGGCTATCTTTGTCATAAAAGGCTGGAAAACTACAATCATTAATTACATGTTACTTACCCGCTAGTTGCCTTGGGGGAATAAGATGTAATTATCGTGCGGGCTGTGATATATGTCTGTATATGTCTTGCTCACAAGTAGACTTAACGTGGAGGTCTTTGGCCTACAGCCAGCTGATATTGATTTGGATTTTCTGTAGATCAGATCCTCTTCCTGGAAAATCTGCAGATTAAATAACCACTTGGAAAGAAATTCCTCAGCGTTTACACAAGTGTAAATGAGAGAGAAGAATTCAGCCCCCAAAGACCTCCCTTGTAACAGAGAGGAGAAAGCCCAGGATTTCACTATCTTTGGCTTAAAATGAAGCAGAAACCCTGCTGTATTTTTTCTTGATGCTGTTGCTGAGATCAGTAGCATCTCATGCAGCTTGTTTCATGGAAACAGGCTCTGTAGTGAGATGCTTCCCCCGCCCTATGCCTTGTCTTCTAAGCAGGAATTTCTAGGGAGATGCCTGTTTTCCTGGAGCGCATGGGGAGCAGTTTGAGTTGGTGAGTACCACGTGAGTGGCATGGCTGATCCCTCAATATGCAGAGAGACCTTGAGGTGAGGCTTTGTCCTTAGGAGTGTTCAGTTCCTCCATTCATCATCAAGGATCAGGGCAAGTAAATCGAGCTAAAGCCAGAGCAACTGCACTGAAGTCTCTGGAGGCTTACAGTAGCTAACGTGGGAGTAGAACATGGTCCAGAAGAGTTATTTTTGCTTAGACAAAACCAGTCTCTGGTGGAGAGGAAGCTCAATATAAATGTTAGTTTTCCTCTGTAATAGCAACTTCATGTTATTTGGGAGGGGGGAAAAAAAGGAGGAATGTAAATTCTGCTTTTAGCTGATTTGGTGTAAACGGGGAATAACTCATTGACTTCCAAATCCGTGCTCATTTGGAAACAGTCTCAACCTTATTGCTGCACATTAACCGCAAGCTATTCTTTCCTCTGCTGAAATGCAAATCCAGACTAAGAGGGGGATTTTGGCAGGGACCTAGGGAAGTTAGGAACCAAATCCCATTGCCACCCAATAGGATGCAGGCTCGGAAACTTTCTCCTGTGAAAATCCCAATCTCTGGTTTAAAAAAGGGAACAATCAAAAGAGTGCTGGCAGTTCCTTTAACTGCCTGAACGTCTTTGAGAGATTGAGTGCTGCGGAGCTGTCAGAAACCTTTTCATTTAGCAGCATCCCCAGGTAGATAGCAAGAGGAGATTGCAATAACAGAGAGGAACGAGAAGCAGAGGATTTGCTGTTCTGCCTCCAAACATTTCTCCCCAAATCCCATGTCCTACTCTCAGAAATGGGAAGTGTTTTAATTATTTGGGGGGGAGAAGGATACCCTCCTGTAACAATCTGGGTAATTATGCTTGTGTCTACAGTGCCCTTAAGTATTTCACTGGTTGCTGTGCCTTTGGGTCAGCTGAAACGCTCAAGTGCTTTTAGATCTGAGAGTTGTTTACAGGGAGGGAGCAGAGACCTGATGCTACAGGAAAGGAATATAATAGGATCCCAGACTGGTTTGGGTTGGAAAGGACTTTAAAGTTCCTCCAGTCCCAACCCCTGCCATGGGCAGGGAGACCTTCCGTAGAGCAGAGTGCTCAGAGCCCCTGTGTCCAACCTGGCCTTGAACACTGCCAGGGATGGGGCAGCCACAGCTCCTCTGGGCACCCTGTGCCAGCGCTCAGCACCCTCACAGGGAACAGCTTCTGCCCAAGAGCTCACCTCAGTCTCCCCACTGTCAGGTTAAAGCCATTGCCCTTGTCTTTGGACAAGGATTAGAAACTGTACACAATTCCATGCCTTTGATCTGACACTGACCTTGTGGGGTTGCTGCCACATCCAGCATCCTCTCACCTCCTGGAAATGACATTTCTAGGGCAGCAAATGGGGTTTTGACACAGAGCACTTAAATATGTCAACCAAGGTCAGTGTAAATACATCTGTGCTTAACTGGGGGCGATGGGCTATTGATACTGACCTCAGCGGGACTTAAGGGAAATCTAGGGAAATATGGGGGGAATACCAAGAGGCTTTCAGGCACTGGGATGCTTATGCTGTGATCACAGAGACATTTAGTGCTACAGACAATATTTAAAGTAGGGAATGTAATGAAACAAATGCGCATTCCTGCTTTTCCCACTTGGAAACATACTATGGGTGCATGGAATGTTGCCTTAACTCAACAGAAAGCTAAAAACATTTTAGACCTTTGCTTCTAAGTAACGAGATTCCTTCCAAGAGGTTTCGGCAGGCAAGATGCCAAGCCTGAAACTGCAGCCACAGAGAGAGATCTCGTTTTGCTCCGGCTCATTAGCAAGAAGCAGCTGTTGGTTCATTCAGTATTAATGTCAGCCCTAATGAAAGACACCCACTTGTAGGAAGAGGTGAATTTGCAGAGAACTATAAAGAAGGACTCTGTGCCAAATTGCACAGTACCAGTCAGGGCGGTTGAGTTATAACAAGGCTCAATTTCTGTGAAGCTATAAAGGAATAATGATAAAAAGTAGAGAAAATGCACATGCTCCTGACTCAGCAGACTCGAGTCATAGCGTGAGCACTCAACTCCAAATTAATGCAACATAGAAAATTAGGAGGACTTTTGCTGGGATGATTAAAAATGTCAAAACCTGATATATACAGGTATAAATAGAGATATAGAAAGAGACATAGAGATACAGAGATATAGATACAGACACAGATAAAGATACAGATAGAGATATAAGCATGATGCTGTTCATGCTTGATGCAACCTGACTCTGCTGCTGCTTTAGAATTTCGCCCCAGGGAATATCTGACAAAAAAACCCAAACCCCAACCTCTTTTGAAATGACTTTTTTCCACTTCTGAAAATAAAGGAAGAGACTTTACAAGTACTTAACTGTTTTCTTCCCTTTTAAGACTGAAAAAGGAAAGAGCAGATCTGCAGTGAGGGTATTCACTGTGATATAAACCCAGAAAATATAAAGGCAAAGTATTTGATAGAGGAAGTGCATTTTTCTAGAGATCACAGGTTTTGCAGAAATACACAGGGATGGGGGTATTAAACAAGGAGAGGGCAGGAAAGAAGATCATAGAATCACAGCCTGGTTTGGGTTGAAAGGGACCTTAAAGCTGATCCAGTTCCAAGCCGCTGCCGCAGGGAGGTAGAGAAAGTTACCTGGATGTTCGCTTGCTCCTGTGACGTTAACAAACCACACATTCCTCTGAACCTGATACAACCGAGAAGACCCTGAGAGAGAAAATATAATGTAAAGGAAAAACACCCTCCCACATCACCGAGGTGGGTTACATCCGTACTTTGCCTGTGAACAAAATGCACGTCATGGGAGCTGAAGGCTGCCTTGGTATTTCTCTCCCTCTGCAGCGGTGTTGACAGGCTCTGCAGCATCTCAGACTTTGTGTTCCCGTCTCCTGCATCCTTTCCTGTGCCTTTCAGGTGGGTGGAAGATGGAGTTGAAGGCAGGAGCATGAATGCCACCAGAGCAGCACATTTCAAGATTGGTTTTCATGTGCAATAAGCACATCCAGGTGGATGTGAGGCTTTTTTACACTGCTGGTAGGGACAGGACAGGGGAATGGCTTTAACTGCCAGAGGGGAGACTGAGATGAGCTCTGGGGCAGAAGCT
>JAOEHX010009663.1:0-10450 GCA_025448015.1 Bolborhynchus lineola | reverse complement strand
CTCCACGCAGCCTTCTCTTCTCCAGGCTGAACAGCCCCAACTTTCTCATCCTGTCTTCATACGGGAGGTGCTCCAGTTCCCTGATCATCCTCATGGCCCTCCTCTGGACTTGTCCCAACAGTTCCATGCCCTTTTTATATTGAGGACACTGGAGCTGCACACAATACTCCAAGTGAGGTCTCATGAAAACAGAGTAGAGGGGCAGGAAGAGCAGAGTAGAAGGGCAGGATTCCCCAAGGGCATAATCCAGGTCTTCCCAGCTGGAGAGTATGAACTCAGGAAAATGCACATCCATGCTCTTTTGAAATACCTGCTGCAGCTTTCTGTATTCTAGTATATACTAAGGTTTTTAAGAAGAGAGATTTAATGAAAGAATGAATCTGTTTCCTTATTCAGTTGTAGAGTCATTATGGTGAAAGCTCCTAAAGTAAAAGCATTTCTAGTATTTTAGATCACTGGACTGTTTCATGTTTATTATTAATTTCAGTGATGATGTATTTGCTTACAGCTCTTTAAAAATCAAAAGCTTTAAGACTAAGTAGCAGCATTTAAACAAATAAATGCTTTTTTGGGTATTACAAACCATAAATATGTAATTTATTGAACTAGAAGCCATCACTAAATGGATTACATGCAAAATTTTGTTGCTTTTACTAATGAATATTGTTTCTTTGAAATAATAGTAAAACCTTTTTATTTCTACCTTGTAGATATGGTAAACCTAGTATTTAGATTATTGCCCATTTGGCTGGGGAGACTTTTTACCATTTCTGGTTAAAGTGAATTCCCCTAATTATGAGAAGAGCCTTCAATTCTGCCATGGCTGCTGACAAGCAGTCCCATGACTCAGAGCGATGTTCATTGTGTACTACAGGGATTGGCACAATGTGTAAATGTAACTTCAGATAAACTGCTTCCTCTAGTCTTAGAACACACTGAAGAGCATTTTAATACTCTGAGAAATTATTTAGTGGAATAGTGAACTGAGTAATTATGAGATGTTGTATGCTGAAAATTCACTTATGAAAGGAAATCTCTCCCAGACGTAGCTGCAATGATATTGTCCTGGGTTCAGCTGTAACAGTTATTTTTCTCCTTCCTAGTAGCTGGTGCAGTGCTGTGTTTTGGCTTTAGTCTGAGAACAATGCTGATAACACACGGATGTTTTAGTTGTTGCTAAGTAGCACTTATGCTGATCAAGGTCTTCTCAGTCTCCCATGCTCTGCCAGTGAAAAGGGGCATAAGAAGCTGTGAACCCAAGACAATTGTTTGGATTTTTTTTTCTTTTCCTTTTTTAGTTTTATATTGTCTCCCCTTGTTATTTCCCTGTTGTTACTATTAGTAGCAGTAGTAGTGGTTTTGTATGGTATCTTAGTTACTGAACTGTTCTTATCTCAACCCGTTGTGTTTATATTCTTTTGATTCTCCTCCCCATCCCACCCAGAGGTGGAGGGGATGGAAGGGCTGAGTGGTTCTGAGTTACTGTTTGGGCTTAAACCGCAACAGTTATCTACAGTGGCAGCTGTGGCACCTGAAATAGTGACTGCAGAACAGTGATAAACATGATTTTTATTGATCTGTTCTGCCTTGAGAAGTTCAAGCACAAGGAAAGTGAATCTGCCTAAGGGGGAGACCAGATTTTAAAACATCTGCCTAATGTGAAAACCTCTGTATCTTGCTTTGAATACTCCAAGCATCTGCTATCACACTGGGTTTCCTAGGGAAAGACAATATATGGGGTTGTAATACTAGTCTGCCTATCTTCTTTATCCCTCAGCAGTAACCCAGAAAGTAAAAGCAATGAATCCTTTGGAAACTTGTCCTCATCAATTTCATCTGTGGGACCTGAAACGCAGCACGTCATGCTGTCTGCCAGCCTCTGCTCCTTGCAGAGGAAATAATAGCGTAGTGTTGTTTAATATGGTAGTATTATTTGCCATACTTAGAAGGAGAGAAGGTGTGTGTGGTGTGTCCCCTTTTCTTTCCTTGTTAACCCTGCTCCCCTGCCAATGGAAGTTTTGGTATATTCTTAAAAGTGGAATATCCTCAAAAAGTGAATCAGGTAGGGACACCAAAATGTGTTACGAATGTGCATCTTCCATCTCTTGCATTCATGCTTCTGTCCAGAGTGCAGCTCTTCCCTCAGGTCCCAGCATAAAACATTCCATAGTGCTGCTGGTTTTTCCCCTTATGTATTCTGTTTCATAACAGCCTTGGTGAGTTGGCATATCCAGCTTCCCTGCCAGCTGAGACAGTGTCCTCAGGAGGCTTGGCATCCCATCCAGGTTCTTTCTGCAGCTCTGCTGTGGAGACAGCCATCCATTTGGTCAGCAGCAGTTTTCCTCATTCAATAGCCCCAGCTTTGGTGTTTCAAAAGCAGGTGAAACCCAGTGATTGACAGGGCAACTTGCAGCACTGTGATGTTTTATTCTGTCCTGGTTTGTTTTTGTTTTCACTGGTGCATAATTAAATGCCCAGCTGCTGTAGTAATCAGCATTACAGAAGTCAGTGCGTTGACAGAATGAATCCAACTGGAGCTCTGCGGTTTATATGTCTCATTAATGGAGATACCCAGGTGCTCTATTACATTTCCCTCATTAGTTATCTCCATCTCTCGAGGACAGCCTCCCACCTTTTGCAGGTACTGACTGCTGCTGTAGCAGAGAGTACACCACATGCAGAGCTGGTGTGGTGGGGTGCTGCTTTGCTGGAGAAAACATGCCCCAGTCATTTTAACATAGCTCATCTACAGTTGCCAGGATAATGGAGAAGGGCAAACAGTCTTGTCTCTAATTATCAAAAATTTCCTACCTGGTGAGGTGACCCTAAGAAGACATATCAGTAATTTTCCTCCATCTCAAGCAGTAGTAAACAATATAGCTGCCACTGCTCTGCCTGGGGGAGGTGTTACCAGCAGAGAAGTCTCAGGAAGGACCAGAGGTTTTACATCCCCCAGGCTAACAGAATGAGGCATCTGCTAGCAGAGGGCACCTAACAATTCACCCTGCTGCAATTAACCTGAATTTGCTCCTGGTGAGGAGTTTTGTGTAAGTGGCAATGCCAATCAAGTGTCTCTGGAAGCTGCTTTCCAGCTCCCGTTATTTTGCACAGCTGACTGCATAAGTTGTACTGTAACTTAAACCAGCCAGATTGATTAAGAAGGTTTAAAGAAGTCATTTTGCCAGTAGAAAAATAACGATCCACCACATTCAAATGTTGATTGTAGGAACTGATCAAAAATATTGCTCAGACTGCATAGTGATAAAAATATATCGAGCAATGAAATCTTGGTGGGGGCTGAATGAATTCAATTTTGATAGTCAAGCCAGAATGAATGTATTTTTAATAGCTCATTTTCAGCCACACTCAGGGTCCTGATCCTGTATATATTCAATTAAGTTGTATTTGCCTTTATGCATATTAATTTTCAGTATGTTCTGTATGTACTGCCAGAGCAACCTGCTGTTTATTGGACTTTTTGTCTTTTAGCAAGCCAGAGTTTCACTTATTAAAGGTCTGGGAAGGGGATATTGTGCTGTATCAAAGGAGTTAAGGAAAGCAAGAGTGCAAGTGGCATGTCTTGAATTTGGTGTAACAGCTGAAAATAGGGATGAGTCTTTTTCTACTCTTTATCTTACTTGTGTTTGGAGATCAAAAGATTAAGTCTCCTACCAGATCACACAGAGGAAAGTTCTTTAGAGGCTGATCAAGTGAGAGCACCCATTTAGGTGAGCAGGAGATGCAGGTGCTCAATAGTTGTATTTTGTTGTCTGCGATCCGTGCATCAACACTTGGAATTTCCTTGGTGTTCTTCAGCCAGGCATGTGCTTTGTGCAGGACAAGCAAGACCAAGTGTGATTGCACTCCCTGACATAAAATACTGCCTGGCAATGCAGTTACATCTCATAGTATTAGTAATTAATTCTGTGATTTTAATTAGTTTAGTTAGAGCTTGGGTTTCTTCTCAGGTGGAATGAAGTGGGCAGAATTTGCCCCTGTGTCGTATCAGCTCTTGATATTTATACTGAACTTTTTTTTATTTTCATGTGATGTAAACCAAGGCAAGCTAGTTGTGAGAGTTTCCGCAGGTTAGTAATGTTCACCCAGTAGCAATTTCTGGAACAGCTTGTGTCTTACTTTGTTTATGGAAAAAGTCCCTTTTGTTCCAATGAGTTAAAGCTCTAAAATAAGTAAAAGTAAAATGATTTGTAAATGAAAGGGTTGGGGTTTGTTTTTTCAGCAATCAGCATTGCAAAAATTAATGTGTTGCACATTGGTTTTTGAGTGTTGAATCTCAAAGTATTTTGCAAAATATTTGAAGAATTACTGATCTGAGAACCAATGTGATGTGGTGCTCTGTGCTGTGCAGTTCTTGAGCATATGCCTTGCAATAGGTAATGTCTTGCAGGTCTGAGCTGGCATACATAGTGCCATGTAACATCTAGTTCTACAGATGCTTGTTCAAAAGCATTATTAGTTCTTATTGACAGAGTTGAAGCAAAAGTTCCAATTTTTCCATATTATTTTGTAAATTTTTTGTCTCTCTCTGCATGCTAGTTAACTATAATAAGAGGCATCAGTCTTAATTTAGTGCCAGCTGGTGTGTTAGACATACAATCTGCAGCCTTCAATGTCAGAAAGATTCCTTTCACTGAACTGAAATGTTTTTGAATTAGACCTGCACACTTCACTGGCAAACCCAGGGACTCAGAAGTCTTGGCAGTGACAGAAAGGGAATATTATTTAAAAATCATGCGATATATTTCTTTTAAATCAGACTAACAATTTGAGGCAGTTTGATTTGCAGTATAAGTTTTTAACATGGTGGGACTGGTCAAGCTTTCAAGTTTATTTCCTCAGTCAGGAAGAATAGAAGCTTATTTCTGTATAAAATCAAATTGGAGATATCCTGGGCTTCCAGAAAAAGATGAAGTACTAGGACACTTGCACTAAAGCTGAGGGAGATGAGGCAGAATCTGTATATACCATTTTGTTTTGTATTTCTAGGCACAGATGGGGAAGGTTGCCCTGTGTTAAATAATGCAAAGCACCTCTGCTGGCATGTAGCTGCACAACACAGCAAAACACCTTATCACCTTAAGAAGTCTTAGTCCCTTTTATGTGTTTTTTTTTCGTTGCTTCTTTTCCACCAGGAATTTATTGTTTCATTGCTTGCTCAAATTTTCTTCCAAAGGCCCCCTCAACTTCTCATGTCTACTAGGATATTTCTCATCTGGAGAAGGATAAATTTTTCTTTTGCATAGATATATAAGGGTTCTGAGACACTGTTCAATAAGAGTCTTTCTAAATGCAAGGACTTTTTCATTCCCTTTGCAAGGTTCTGAGGAGTGTCATAATACCCTTCAGAATTTTTCTGCCTGAACAATCCATGTGAGAGCTGCTGTCTCGCAAATTGGCAAGTCAGTATGGTGCAAGGCTGTGGAGAACACCCTTCCTCCCACTTTTGTATGGGAGAGTTATCATAATATAAAAGATAGAATAGTGTGATAGAATAGTGTATAGAAATATCTATTATATAGTTACGTATTATATGTACATATTATAGCACATATTTTATGTACAGTCATATGGACATAATACACCAGCAAATATTTGTCCGTACCTAGGATGGTACCAGTGTAGTCATTTTAGCAAAAATTATGCCTGTCACCAACACCTTGCACATGTCCTGCTGGTTTCTGTGGTTCTTTCATGCCAAATCCCTGCACCCATGTTCCTGCCAGCTTTAATCTAGCAGTATCCAAATCCTTCTCTTCCCTTTCCTCATACTGAGTGCAAAAGTTATGCAAGCAATTCCCACTCCAATTCACAGTGTTCTTTTTTGCAGTGATGCTTTGGTCACGTTGAGAGCAGGGGCAAGAAGGACTCCCTATGGCTTCACCTCCATTCAGGAGATTCAGGAGGAGTATTAAGACTGCTCAGAACTCAGAGCAGTGCAGACAGGGGAGGTAATATGCTGAGGCCTCAAGAAATCTCTAGAGAAAGGCTTTGAAAAGACTTCAGGCTACATCAGCCACAAGCACCTGTGTATTCCCAGCCCAGCATTGGTCTTATACTGGAGGTGTGTGTATGTAGCACTAGTGTACAATGTATACATGCCTCTGAGTAGCTAGTGTTTCAGACCTACCAGTTAAATTGTCAGTTGCAACTCTGAAAGTTGTTTTTTGGTTTGGTTTTTTTCATTTCGTTGCACTGTGTAAAATTATACTTGAATGAATAATTACCGCTCTATACTCAGTGAACTACAGTTAATAGGGACAAAGCATAGCACATTAATATCTGTATTTATGAGAAAAGTTGTGTTTTGGAGAATCTGGTTGGGTTTGTGTATGTTCAGTACATTTCTTAGTGTATTTATAACAGGGAAATGAGACTTGTAAGTGTGTGTGGGAAATGTCAAATTTAAGAACCCTTAAACATCTCCAAGATATTCTGCTTTCTGAAGAGAATAAACCACAACGTAAGAAAGCTTATAGTTTCTCCATTCAAATCCAGCAACTGATGGCTCGTGGAAGAGTTGATAGGGCCCAGCCTTTCTGAGAGACCCAATGCAGTTCCCTGACTCACTGAAGACAATGAGAAGATCTTCTCAACTGTATGAGTGGTGATTTCATTTATCTGTGGTTTGGGTACACATACTGTAATGCACCATGAGGCAGAGTTTCAGAGCAAACATGCATTGCTTTCAGCTTCTTGGATTAGATTAACTATGTATGACCATAAACTTGGGAAGAAAACAAGTATTTTGTTGACATTTTAGTGGGAAAATCTTAATAGTCTGTCCTATTGAATTGTATCTTTTAACTGCACTCTGTAGCCACTGAAAGCAAGACTCAATTCTGTCCTGTGTCCACCTCAGAGAGCGACTCCATTAAGCAATTTTGTGCATTTCAGAAATGGTCTGTTTCCTATAGATTGTGTAACTGTGCTGTCTGTAAACTAGGTTTTGAACTGTGGGTATAGACAAGGACAATTAACAGCAATGGGTAATTTCAAAATAGTACATTAGATAAATGTTATGTTACTAGGAAATGCTTTATGATGAGGAGAGTATTTCAAAGCAGCTTCCTTTAAAAATTACACCAGCTGTATTATATATAGTAGTTAATTTTAGTTATAGCAAAACATGTAGAATTAAAAGCAGTTCAATGAGTATGCAGTTATAACCTTTCTAAGAGCTGATTCTGCTATACAGACTTCTGTTAGAAAGCAAAATCAAGGAGATTAAGTTAAAGACTTACACTTTTTATTTTATTCTGCATGAGGAATGTGAGATATGCTCTACTGAATACAATACCTAAATAGAAACGGAATAGAAAAATACATCTGACCCCCAGAAGTAATAAGGTTGGATAAATTATTACTTTGGTCTGTGTTCCCAAAATAGAGTTGACTGAAATGTTGCAAGTTCTTAAAAGAGGAAATACTAAAATATATTACATTTTTTTAATCACCAAGAGGCTGCTTGAGGTACCTGAAATCAATATCAATACCACTACTGACTGACTGATTTTAATTTCTTTTTAATAAGTGCTAAAATAAAGAGCTTGGATAGCATTGAGGTCTGAAAAAAAACCCCAAAGCCTTTGTACCATGGCTTCTGCTTTGGGATCTGAGGTGTTGGCCACAAATGGCATGCTATGGTTCTTGCTCAGCCCATGGCTGATAAGCAGCTGGGGAGCAAAAGGCAGCTTTTGGATGCTTCAATGTGCTTTCTGTTGCTGCCACTACTTCTCCTCAGAGCAACCATAACATCCCAACCTAAAAGCATAACTCCAGTCTACATCCATGCTGTTTTTTTAGTTGGATCAGGAGTATGATTTTCAACCTGATATCCTGATCTTCCCAACTTGTCCTGCTTCAGTTTCTAGTATGACTCTCTACGTGGATTCCTTGCAGATGGAAGGAAACTGGAGAATATTTGAGTGTTTTTCACGTATTTCTATCCCTTAGAGCTCTTCTGTCTGTGGAACGGGCCTACAGATAGTCTTAAGTCCTCAAAATGTGCATCAGCTGTTCTGCTTCACTGCCTACCAATGCAGAAATAGCCTTCAGGTGTAATTTTCACGTCTGGTTGAAGTTATTTATATGTGCAGGTGTCTAAGGTGTCAAACCCTGTCTTAGCAAACACTGAAATACAGACCAAAATGTAAACCTCTACTTAAGTGGATATGTTTGTTTAGAACTAGATGTCTGGATATGTTTAGAATGTAGAGCTGGTTATTTATTTAGAGGTTGAAAGTCTCAGGGAGTTTTTTGGTGGGTTTTTCAGGAGTGTTGCAACTGACTCTGAATTAAAAATGCTTAATTCTAAAATTTAAAATGTGATCCTTGGCCTCTGGGAACTGGCTCCTGCTCCACACTGCAAAGCCATGGTGATGTGGAGACCTTGATGTCACAGGCTTTTGGAAAAAGCAGGGCTCCTAAGTCACTTCAGAGGAGACCCTCATAAATAATGTAGTGCCTGAGCATCAGTTAGGTACTTATTATATTCAGGAGACTTTGAAAAATCCATTACCTGCATCTTCAGCTACAAGGAGACTTTTACAATCTGGCTTTTATGTGTTGTGACACTCCACAGAGCAATCTATAAACACCATAAAAACCTGGGGCTACTGTAAGGATACCCAAGTACCTTGGATACTTTTAAAACATTTACCCTTATTTGTTTTCACAGTTGGGAGCTTATTTTAGAATCATTGGTGGCATAAGACAGTTTGGGAAGAAATCATTTGTGTGCTGATGAGCACTGCATAAGCATTACCTTTTAACAAATTTGTCCTGCTGATTTTCAGGTAAAGGCGATGTGTTTGGTGATATCTTCTGGAAAGAAACCAGTCTGGCCCATGCGTGTGCCAATGTACGGGCTCTGACATACTGCGATTTACATATTATTAAACGAGAAGCCTTGCTTAAAGTGTTGGACTTCTATACTGCTTTTGCAAACTCATTCTCAAGGAATCTCACGCTGACCTGCAATTTGAGGAAACGGGTAAGGCAACAGTTCTTGTTTTCTCCTTTCTCTCTCCAAGACATTGCATGCTTTTGCAGACTGCTTGCAGTATTTAACAGCCCCTACTTTACTCTTAATGTTTTCAGGTCATTGCAGATTAACTGGCCTTTCAGTAAATGTTGTTGCTGTTTGTTAATGATAGCTCTATAAAAGTTACCTGTATATTTGCAGCTCTGAGAAGCAGTCCTAGCAAGCTAACACATGAATTACATTTCCTTTTCTTCACAGTTCTGGTTTTTGGCTTGTTTTACGCATTTCATGATGTATAAAGTTTTATTTTATAGTCTGATAGATTACAGATTCTGGATTCCTCAGAAGTGGAGTTTAGTCTCTCACCTACGAAGATACAGGTCAGAGAACAGTGTGATGAATCTGCATCGCATGCACCAACTAAGAGAAATTTATTTAAGTTAAATAATGAAATGTACTCAGCCAAAATATTGTATTAATCCCTGCTTCTCTCACTTGCATAGTTTAAAATTTTAATATGGCAAGGTTAATAAAGCTTGGTAGCAATTTTACATTCAAAGTTCACTCCTTAAACCCTCCTGCTCATTTTATAATCAATCAGCAATGCTCACTATCCATTAATCCTTTAAAAGAACACTCCATCTAAAAATGAATTAGCTGTAAGGACATATCTTTAAAACAGGTTAAGGGATTCTTTAATTCACATTGCAGCTGCAAATTTGATCTTTATGATTTTCTTTTTAAGATTGATGAGGGTTATATAAATTTCATTTGCATACAGAAATCTCATAACAATGATTTATAGATTATCGAGCATTAACTGTGATCCTCTAGCTGCTGAAACACATTTTTCTGCTGGTTTACCTGGGGCATCTCATCTGATAATGTACCTCAGTACAGTAGTAAGGCTACCTCATTGTTTCACAAGACAATTCCAACTTCTGCAGCAAGAGGAGTTCAGGACAACTGGAATTTTACTTTTCTGAGTCTATTTTCTCTCTAGGCATGAGAATATCCTACAAATGCTGCTTTACATTTTTAGTGCATTCCTTGTGCTCATTAATGTATAAAGTGTGGCACAAAATAACCATGGCAAAAAGCATATGCAAGGGGATTACGGTTCCCCTCTGTCTGTGCCGGAGCCTGAAAGAACTGAATTATAATGAGGTTTGGTTCCAGCTTCACATCTTACCTCTTACTTGAAGGTTAATTCTGCTTCAGACCTGAAGAAGGGCTTTGGGGCTTGAAAGCTGGTTTGTGGTTTCTAGCTGTCATGGGTTCAGCAGTAGGAGTCATTTTTCTGCTTCTCAGTAGCTGATGCAGCACTGTGTTTCTGACTTTCAGCCTGGGAACAGCACTGATAACACCAATGTTTTTAGTTACTGCTCAAATGTTTGGTCTGACCAAGGACTTTCTGAGTCTCATGCTCTGCCAGGGAGGAGGGGA
>JAOEHX010009661.1:0-12385 GCA_025448015.1 Bolborhynchus lineola | reverse complement strand
AAATGCAAGCCGATTGGTGTGGGACTGGCAAGCGGGACTTGCCCTTAACAGATTGATGTTGGCATTTTGCACTGGTTTTCTTGCCCTGCATGTATTTCTGCAAGTACCTATTCTTTCTTTGATAGTTCAGGGCATAATTACTCTTCCAGATTTGATCTCTCCTGGCTTCTTAGTATTATTCTGATATTTTTTGGCATATAGAAAGGGATTAATAAGGTTATTAATTTTGCCATAGAAGGTATCTGGAGTTGCTGAATTCTCCGATTTCAATACAAAACCCTCTTTAAAGTTATAAATTAATAAAATATATTAACATTCTAGAATATATTAACCTTCTAGACTGTAGTAAGATATATTAACTTACTGTTTTATTAGGATTGTATTTAGCAAATTGACAATTTGTATTTTTATGGATAAATCTGAAGAGAAATTTTGGCTATTTTTGCTTTTGAAAACTGTGGAAAGTATAAGAAGAATTCTTATAAAATATCCCTTTACTATAACATACTTCCAGATACTTACTGCAAGTCAGGTTTTAAAGAAATATTGAGAGCTGTTTGCAAGAAATATGTCTTCCATACTTCTATTCTGAAAGAACTTATCAGGTTTTTTTATTTTTCTTTATCTTTTATGGACTGCTTGAAACAAGACGCCTTTTAGCTTGAGTATGGATGTATTTAGACGATTCCTTGAAATCTTTCTACATGATTATGACCAGGGAAAGGTAAATGTCAGTGTTTTGTCAAATGTAGGTAAGTGATGTTGCATTATGGTCACTGGCTGGCCTGAGCCAGTGGGAGCAATAGACTGGCAAGATGCATATTTCTAAGACATAGAAACAGGAAAATAAAATGAAGAATGAAATTGCTATTAAAATTATGGAAGCACTATTCCCCTCCACTGCAAGTAAAAGTGCTGACATTAACAACTTATTTCAATTCAGTGTGCCTGGGGGCCCTTTACTATCCTCTTTTATGTCTCTGGAAACTATCGCAAACCTTTACAGAATCAGGTTCAGAATCTTAAACATGTGGCTTGACAGGAGAGAACTTGTAAAGTTCTCAGTGATTTTATTTGTTGTGCCAGTAAAACACTGATTTGGGACACCTCTTCTGTGTACAATTTTACATAACCAAGGCATGATAAGAGGGAAGGAACCTTGAACTGAACGTCTTGTTTCCTTTGTGTACTGAATCATAAACTCTTGAATTGCTATTGTCAGCCTCTATCTAAAAGTGCATTTAAAATCCATCCATCTCAATAGTAAGTAGTGAGTGCTTTGGAAAGTCTGTAGAACCTTTGTACACTTTGCCCAGATGCATCTGGTTTTATCTTTTTTCTATATGCTTGTCCTGGGTTCAGCTGTAGCATTCATTTTTCTCCTTCTTAGTAGCTGCACAGGTCGGGCTGGGTATCAGTCAACAGGTGGTGAGCAATTGTATTCTCTCCCTGTGTTATTTCCCTTATTATTATTATTGGGGTAGCAGTAGTAGTTTTGTGTTATACCTTAGTTACTGGGCTGTTCTTATCTGAGCACATGGGATTTACATTCTTTTGATTCTCCTCTCCATCCCTCCGGAAGCAGGAGGAGGAAGAAGGGAGGGAGTGAGCAAGCAGCTGCATGGTTCTGAGTCACCAGCTGGGCTTAAACCACAACAATGTTATTAACATAGATAATGTATTACATATTTTTTAGCTTGTTCATGTTTATAATCTTCTGTTCTGCTTCAAAATAATAAATTAAAAAAGCTGAAGGTTGTCATTTTGCCAGTATAGTACTTCACTGGAGCTCATACTTTTAGTCCTAGGAGAACTTAATTTCACTTAAGTTGGAAAAGAACTTTAAGATTATTGAGTTCAACTGCAAACCTCGGACTGCCAAGTCTACCACTAAACTGTGACCCTATAAAACATATCTAAGCTTCTTTTAAACACTTCCAGGAATGGTGGCTTGACCACTTCTCTGGGCAGCCTGTTACAGCGCTTGACAACTGTTTAAGCGAAGAAAACCTTCCTTGGTGCAAGCTGAGGTCATTTCTTCTTGTTCTATCACTTGTTATCTTGGAGAAAATACCAACATCTACCTTGCTCCATCCGCCTTTCAGGTAGTTATAGGGAGTGATAAGATCACTCCTCAGCCTCTTTTTCCTCAGACTGAACAACCCCAGTTCCCCCAGCTGTTCCTCACAAAATTTTTTCTCTAGACCCTTCACCAGCTTTGCTGCACTTCTAATGAGAAGCATTATAATTTAGCTTTCACCTTTTAATTCAAATTATGAAAGAATTTCTCTCAGTATCATTCCTTTCAGACAGAAAGCTTATAAATACTGCCATGTGAAGTTATATTCTTGTTAATAGACACAAGCAATTGAAACAAATCTGAATGAATGTCTTACATGTTATAAGATGAAATTGACATTATTTGATGAAGCACTATTAAATTTAGTGAATTTTCCTCAATTAAGGCCTTCTAAACTGACCCCAAATTGACACGAAATACCATATTAACATTGTTTTCTAAAGATCCTGGCTTACAAGAGCCAAAGTTGGAGAGGAAATGTTTGAGTTTGGAAGTGCATGAGTTTAAAGGCAGGAAGTTTTTAATGACATGTAATAAATTTCTAAATACATTTTTGTTCAAGTCTCTTATCATTGCTGCAATGTCTTTCTCAAAGGCCATCTTGAATTTTTGCATCCTGGTGCTCAGCTGTGATTTAATGTAAAGCTGTGCTACGTTGTGAATGATGGAAACAACAGGCATGATTCTGTCAGGAGATGGCAGGGTTTTTCATTGTGAGGTTTTCAGTTTAAATGTTAATTCCTCTAGGTATTCCTGTCTGTGCAGCAAGTCCCATGCTGATTGCCAATGTGCAGAAGCACAACAAAGTTGAAAGATGCTTTCAAGATCTTTTAATGTATAAGGTACTATGTCTAATAGCTTCTTAAGTACTGCCTAAGTTAAAAATCTATAAAAATTTTAGCATATTTGAGGTATTTCAGATTTAAGGCTGCATATTTGAAAGATGTATGATTTTGTAGCATGTTTTTGGCATGAACATAAGCACATCCCTTACAAAATAAAACCAACATAGGAAAATGAGGGTTTTTTTCAGTGAGTGTCTGTTATCTTCGATGCGTCATGAAATAGCCTTATTCTGAAGCAATGTGCATGGAAGAGCTAAAGGACAAAGAGATTATCTGTTGGACTGACCTCAGGGCTACAAGCAAGGAAACAGCCAGCGAAACAGAAGTCCATGAATATACATAAACAGCAGAGCTGTGCTGAACCATGTCCCTAGTCCTTCTGCCCATATACTTAGACAAGTGAGTGGAAGGTCAGGAAAGGGCAGAGCAATTTTTGCTTTGCTGTGCCTGTAAACGCTGTAACAGACAGAATCCCACATTTACTCTTAAAGTGAGATAAAAAGAAAAAATTAAAAATGGCATTAGGCTTTCTTCCTTGGATTGAGCAGTTAAAAAAACAGAACAGAAAATGAACACCCCTTGCGAGTGACTACAGAGACATAGTTCGAAGTTTGTCTCTACATTAATGACATTTTTGCTCCACCTACTGGTAGGAAGCTTCGGAGCCTTCTGAATTGCCATCAGGCACCTGCACCTCCTTCTGCCGCTAGTCTTCTTGTTCCAAGCAGAAGAAGATTAAATTCCACTATGCAGAAAGAGAGGGGGAAAAAATGTAGATACCTGCTTCTAAAAGTTTGTCGTGAAAGAGAAATTCCAATTTTAAGGGGGAAAGCAACATCATGGATCAAAATGTAAACCCAGCAGTGTTCCCAGTGATGAGGGAAGCTGATGCTCATAATTCTGGGAGGTATAACAAGAAACAAAATCAAAATCAAAATAAATAAAATCCCCTTCCAGTACACTTTTTATACTGCATTTTTTTTTAAGCTGCTAATTGGTTTATTGTCTAAAATCTGTCTTTCTGCAGCAAAGCTCAAAATTGTTTGCTCTTATGTCAGCTTCCTTTCTACTCTTATTGGCATAAGGGAGCTGACTGTCATTCTAAAATGCTGGTTTGATATCAGTAAGTGTGTCTCAGTTATGATGGCTCATTTTGACACATTTCTTGATTTTGGGATGATGTAAAGAAAAATAGGACTTCTGTGTTTATTTGCACAGCTGTTGTGATTAGTTATGTTTGGTTTTAAGCCAGTAGGTTCTCAAAGGTTTACTCTGCTGTTTCTGAAGTTGTCAGCTCACTGCCTCTGTCTTGTTAGAATGATATCCAAACACTGTTTTGTTGGATGTCTTGTTTCGTTCTTGCTCATTGAACCGAAGTCAATGAATAAGCTTCTTTCTTTGAGAATTACTGATTCAACAGCTGTAGCTTTCTCTTCTGACTGCAAGCTGAGATCTTTGTGAAGACACTTTTCAGTAATATCATGGCAAATCTTTTACAAGGCTTATTTGGTTAAGTTCTTATCATTATCTACATCAGATTTTAGTGTTTCAAGTAGACAAGTCCTTTAGTCACCAAGGTTTCACTGCCATTCTGTAGATATTTCTATTTGCTCTAGGTGTAATGCTTTCTTTGTTTGGTCTGGTGTATTTGAGTTCATATTAAAGCAAGCCCTGTTAACCATACAAAATCACAGAACAGGTAAGGTTAGTAGGAACCTTCGGAGATTATCTACACCAGTGCTCTTACTGAGGTAGGATCAACTGGAGGAGGTTGCTCAGGGCTGTGTCCATCTGGGTTTTGAATATCACCAAATGCGGAGACACCACAGCCACTTTTAGCAGCCTTATCAAGTTCTTGTTCACCTTCACCATAAAGAAGCTTTTTACATCAACAAATTTGAGTTGTGCTGGTACTTCACCATATGGGTATCATAGCGAAATATAAAGAGAAGTGCTTGTGCATCCTCTGCAGGACTAGATTATTATGACTAAGAACATAAAAAGAATTAGGCTGCCTAGTGCAGGACTTGAAATAAGAGTCATATCCCCGAGTCTGCAAATGGAACCAGAAAACACAATTATGCTTTTGTCCCACTCTTATTTAATGAAGAAACTCTCCCACCTCTCCCTGTAGCTGTGTTTCTGAGTTTGTCCATAGTTCCACAAGTTTAATAGGAGAGTATCTGAACTGTTTGGAGGCTTAACTAAGAATCTGATAACCTGTTTTCCTCTAGATAAAATGTAGAAGAAAAGGATAATCTCAACAATTTTAACAGGAACAGATACCAGCTCTTACAGTCAGCAAGGTTCTGGAAATGCCTTCCTGCAGTCTGAAAGTGTGTAAATTCCAGAGAATACATGGATTTCAGATGTTACTGAAAAAAGTCTGATCAGTTACTTTTTAGGTATTGATTGACTATGAACTGACTGGTACTGTCTGGTTTTGACTTCCTTTCTACAATGTTCTTTAAGATATGAATTTCATATATCTAAAAATAGGTACTGTGTTCTTCCAGTAAAGATTATGGGCCAGAATGAATAATTACATAAATGCCAACTCTGAGGCAAATGGAGAATTTGTAGGAGTATTGATCAGAGACTCTTAGTTTTATGTGTCAACTGATCATTCTACTAGATAACTGTGGTACACGTGAGTTTACTCTGACTTGTTGCTGCAGTATCAGACACTTTATGTGGCAAGACTAGAGCAGGAAAGACACACATTACACACACAGATGTACACAAATGGACACACATATGCACACAACAAGAATCCACACATTGCATTTTTAGGGTTGTAATCAATCAATCCCAGTTATATAATAGGAAGTAATTCCCAGTTGCAAAAGCAAAATATAGTGAATGGCAAAATAAAAAGTAGTGTTTTCTCTATCAAAAAGGGAATAGGGATCTGCTGATGCTTAAGTAGTGGCATTGACATAATGAAGCAGAAATTTTTTCTTTATCTATGCTGCCTTTGGTCTCTTTCTTGTAGGGGTTGTGATGGTTTTCTGTATCTTCTTGGTGGTGGCTCTAATTCCTCTAAGGTGATGGAAATCTCAAAAATTAAGCACAGGTTACTTCCAGATCTGTTGTGCACATTACGTTCTGGTGTTATGCTTAGTACCTGCATGTCTGCTGTCCACACCTAGCACAAGGAAGAAAAAGAAAAACAACCAAGCTTCAGAAGTTTTCGTGGGGAACGAACACCATTTTCCTTAAGGTAGAGCTACTTCTCTGATTTCATCCTCTGTGTTTGTGCATGCTAGATACATGGGGTTTGTTCTTTTCCTATTGCTATAAAACTGATCATCCCAGCTTTCAATGATGCATTCTTCTAAAGAGAAATAAAAGAGATTTTTTTTTTTTTTTTTTGTGGTTGGTGTTCATATTCTTGAGGATCTCCATTATCTCCTGTATTTTCAAGTCCCCTCTGTCATCTTGTGCTTGTACTCCTAGAGGTCACTGCTGCATAACGACAGTGACTATCCTGTTAACTGCTAGTCAGCAAAGAGTAAGGGGGTTTCTGAGAGGACAACTGTTGTAGTGTAAGGTTTTTATCCACGCACATGAAAATATACTCATAAAACTATCAGCCTTTTCAGAATATTGGGTTCTTAAGTTTGTAATTAGGACAACTTGATTTGAAAAGAACATCAGTAGTGTTAATGGAGCTCAGGAGATTCTACAAAATTGATTAAAATTACTGTTTTGTAAGGGTGGGGGGGCACTGGAATAGGTTGCCCAAGGAAGCTGTGAATGCTCCATCCTTTGAAATGCTCAAGGCCAGGTTGGATGGAGTCTTGAGTGATATATTTCAGTGTGAGATGTCCCTGTCCGTGGCAGGGGGATTAGAAATATATGATCTTAAGATCCCTTACAACCCTAACAATTCTATGGTTCTATGATTCCACAGTAATTGATTTATATTGTTTTAACTATTATGATAACAATGGAATAAACTTGAATATACATCTTATCACTGTTATGTCTGTTGCATTAAGGTGATGAAACTTTCTTAGTAAAGAGATGACTATACTATGAAAAAATGTGTCAGTGAAAAGGTGGGTAGTCTTAAGTCCATGCTTCTTTTGAGCAGAAGAATGGATCATTAGGACAATTAAAAATGTGTATTTGAAAATGAAGAGTAAGCATATAAAAATAATTACAGGCTTAATTAACTTTGGCTAATTGGGGATATCTGAATTCAAGTGAAAGATTTCAGGAAAGCAGATTTTTACCTGGCAAGAGTTTTAACAAGGTAACATCAAAAATACCAAGGCTGAATATTTTGGGCTGGCATTAGATAGCAGAGCAGTACTGATGTTCTAATGCTTATAGTGAATATTTCAGTTTCCTGAAGACTGATCAGGGTAAGAAGAAATTTTTTAAATCTGTGAACAGCGGTTGGTAAGGGGACTGAAAAAGAAGGAC
Source organism: Bolborhynchus lineola (assembly GCA_025448015.1). Taxonomy (NCBI): domain Eukaryota; kingdom Metazoa; phylum Chordata; class Aves; order Psittaciformes; family Psittacidae; genus Bolborhynchus; species Bolborhynchus lineola. The sequence continues at coordinate 5,026 of JAOEHX010009661.1, read as the reverse complement.
TCTGGAATGTAAAAGAAGAGAGAAAAGAGCAAAGCAGTGATCCAGACAGAACCTTTCAAAGTTTGAAACTGTTAATGCAGGAGTCGAACAGAATGTATATGTATAAGCATGCAGAATTTTTAGTCTTGTACTATAGATAGAAATATGGATGAGACACACAGTAGATTTAGAGTGTGTGGGGGAGTGTGGATCCAGAAATGGAATGAAGGAAACCAATACTTTTTTCTGCAGCGTGTTTTATGTTTGGATTTGTAGTCTCAACGTTAAATTCTTTAACCCTAATGCCCTTATCATCTCATAGAATGATATTCCACATTTCAATGAAATGCTATCCAGCATAAGAAAAAATGCTTTTTAAAACCTGTACAAATTTGTATAAAAATTCTATCATAAACTTACAATCACATAAGAATCACAAATTTTATGCTTAAGAATATTCTAAATTGCAAAATTTTCCTCTATCAGTGCCTAAGATCTGTAACAATTTTGCAAAGTCAGTGAAAAAATTACCTACTCATGACTGCTGCCCTTAATTTTCAGAGAATGAAGTTATTCTGCCTGTGTTTTATTCCTCCCTGAAAAAAAAAAAAAAAAGCCACCTTAGTATTGTTTTCTTTGTTTTCACAGAAATGAGAACTACATCTTTAACAAAGATGTTTTTTTTTTTTTTCTTTCAAGTTATAAGCAGCTAATTTTCCCTGTTTCTCTGCTTTCTTGTTGGACAGAGGTATTTTTCTAAGGGTGTAAATAAGTAAACAATCTTTATTGCCTTAGAGTGGTCTTAACCACCTTAACCAAGTGTAAAATTTTACTAAAGTTAACTGTACTGGCAGAAAGAAGTAATGCATCTTATTCACGTTGTGTATCCTTGACCAAGAATTTTATGTTTTCAAGTAAATCTCGGGTAGAAGGAAGGCAGGTTCAGACCTTACAAAGCGGCATATGTTAATCTTCTCCAGTTAAAAACTGTATTACATTTTGATTGGCAGGTACCTCAGAGCTTACAGCTCTTTTCTGCAGATGCTCTATTAAGAATCAATTAACTGTCAGTGTAATCAGGTATTTAACTTAGCAGTTATGCAGTGAAAAATGTTTGGGGTGATAGCAGTGACAAACAGGCTTACCAGCTAATCAGCTGCCTAATTAATTTGAATGTCTTTCATGTTTAATAAAAATAATGCATAATATCAACTGTTTAAGGCCTGGTGATAAATATAGCCCTAGAAAAGCATTTGGGAAGGTTTGGCTTGATATATGTTCAAAGAACAGCTGAAAGATGCAAGGAGCTTATGGTAGAAAATATTTTGGTCCTCTTTTATGTAACCTTCTTCAAAGCACAATAGAAAAATCTAGGAAGGGGAAAATGATTTAACCAGGGTTCATTCATAAACAAGTTCTTCAATACTGCCAGAAGAACTGGTGTTCCAGGAAAGACTTGCACCTGTAATCAGGGAATATTTAATTTCCTGATAATTCTGAAGCAGATTAATACTTTTCTCCAGTTATTTATAAACACTATAGCTTTTTCCTTGTTTCTTCTCGAACAGGCAGTTTTGGGGCATAATAGGCATTGTTTGGGTGTCAGGTGCTGCAGGATGCCCTGTGTGGGTGGAGGTCAGGAACTACTTCATGCACAGCCTGGGAACCAGAACTATAGTCTAGGTGAACTGACTGCTTAGGACGTGCATTAGAAGCACAATACTTAGAGAACTCAAATACAAATTGAAGCCAGAAAACTGAAGTAGCCAATGTTGTCCTGAACTGCCAATCCAGCCTCTCTTTAGGTTGCTTCAGTCAGAGGTTAAGTAGATAGATAAACTTCATATTAATCACCGCTTTCCATTTGCTTTACATCTCTGGCTATGAAAAACTTTTTTAGATTACCTTAACAGAGATAAGCAATTTAGCTACAGGCTGTTTACCAGCAGGTGTGCATGCGGCTCAACAATTGCTTCTGTCTACAAGAGCAGTCCATGGAGAAAGAATGATGGTTTGGAGATTAACTGGGAGTAGTATCAGCTTTTCTTGTGACTTAAACTTCCTTGTGATTCATTCTTCATTTCAGAAAAGCATCTAAACCAAACACTGGATTACCAAGAAAGGTGGCTACAACTAGCCACTGAGAAATGAAATTATGAGTTGCTGAAAGTTTTCCAGTTGTTCTAGTTATAAAGAATGGTTTCAGATACTTAGAGTGCTGCTGTCAAACCTTGAAGGAAATTAAATGACATGAGTATCTCTGCTTTGACTGATTTTAACATGCAACCTTTTTTTTTTTTTTTTTTTCGCAAAGACATTGCAAAATGCTTTTTTTTCAAGGCATTGTTGCTCAGTTCATAATTAGCAAAAAATTTAAAACTTACTGAATGAGAAATGGAGCACGACATCATTAGGATACTCAGATGGGAAAGTGGTCTTGCCTCTTCTTTCTGTTCCTAGGAATTTAAACCCTTCTATCTGATATTAGGCACATGAAAGAAACCTAGAACAGATACCAGAACATAAAACTATCTATCTTGAATGGATCTCATCTGATTTGGCTGACACCAGAACCATTGTGTTTCCTCAGTTCACAAAGTGTTTCAACCACTGAGCTTTTACAGTCTTATAGGTATGAATACTAAATCCTGTGATTAACAGAAAAACTAATGTTTTTATGAGCTATAATCAGTTGCATTGGGTTTTAATCGCTAAAGACCTCACCAGAAAATTCTGTAGTAAGCTTGGACACATCTGTATGCCTGACTGCTTGTGCAGGCTATGCACATAGTAGATGTTTAAGAGCACGAAATCACACAGAAGGAGGAAAGTAGATGTTTAAGAGCACAAAATCACACAGTAGATGTTTAAGAGCACAAAAGTAGATGTTTAAGAGCACAAAATCACACAGAAGGAGGACAGTATAGTTTCTTCATGAACTACGATAAGAATATTTATGCACTCCCTTTACTCTTGAGCCCAAGTTGACATATGCCAGTCTCAGAAAGTCTGGGGATAGCTCAATAAATCCTCTCTCATAGCTACTGTACAGAACATTTTCATATAAGTCAAAATCACAAACTAGAGACGTAAGGGAGATCCTTTGTCACTGTATGTGCACTACTCTGTCTAGCAAGCTCATTTCCACACAAGAACACAGGGGCTTCTCCTCTTTCACCCTTAGGAAGCTAATTTCTTTGTTTTTGCATCAATCCAGACACCACAACCCACACAAAGTATGCAATAATGAGCAAGTGCCCAAGTGTTTCTAGATTTAAACAGCATTTGATAAGAGCTTTTTAGGAAGCAGCTTTGAAACTGAGAACCTCAGTTAATTCTAATTCTTATACTGGCTGTCTATTTGTCATGTAGCCCTTCAAGTTTTTTATAATACTGCTGACTTTAGAAATTCTTACTACACCTAATTTGGTGAAATTTACAGACATATAACGTATTGCAGAATAGTTTAGCTTGAATAAACATGCCAGATTAAATTTGCCAACATTTTAGAAACTTCAAATGCATCTTCTAAGTCCTAATGTACTCCCATGCTGCTGGAAATAGCTGCTCCTATTCATTTCAGTGTATGTAAAGATGTATACTTTAAGTTCTTTTAGTATTCATGATAATATGCTTAATATTCATTGAAGTTTGTGGAGAGCTAATAAAAATGTGTCGTAATTCTTTTTCTGCTCCAGATAATGAGTATATTTGGATGGATGTGAAGAAGAAATTTTCATGCCTGAGTATTTCCTGAAATTATTCTTTCTGTCAAACCAGGATCTCATTCAACATAGGAATATAAAACTAGTAGGTTTAGAAAAGGCATATGACTATCAGGCAGCTTCTTGGTTTCATTCCAGGGAAGGCAGAACATTTGTATAGGAATGGGTTGCATAAGAGTACTGACAGAACCTACATTTAGGTTATAAGAGGACTTTTTGTAAGCTTCAGGAAAAGATAATTGAACAACCTCAAATTAGTTGTCCTTGTTTAAAAAGCATTGAATTTAATATAAGAAAGGCACAAGAATATCTAAAGACTTTTTGAACTTTTTAAGTCCTAGGTCATGTGCTACATCAAAAGCTCTTCAAGTCTGACAATGCAAAGCTGAAATAACAAGTCAGTGCCTCTTTTACCGCAAACAATTTTGAAATGCTTCAGGGAACTCCTCACTAGTCATTAGCTTAAATACTTAAAGAAAATCCCATTAACTATGCAATCTTTATTTTTAGTCAAGAGGAAAATTTCAATTGCATTTGGTTATCATAACAGGAACAAATTCAGAGAGTATAATTGCCTTTTTTCTACTAAAATTTATCCTTAGAGCTATATTAGGGAGGAGAAACAAAATCTATTTGCAGTATAATTTTAAAATTTACATCTTTACTTTTCTATGTTAGCCTTTTTGACACCAATAAAAAAGCTTTTGTTGAGATGATTTAACCCCTTTCTCTTGCTGACACATTGGGTTAGCATGAATTGTTCAGTCATATGACAAAAAAAAAGTGCTGGTTTTCTACTCAGCTTCTAGAACTGATTACTTTTCTAAGAAGTTCCTTTCAATTTACCAGGCTTTCAATATACAGGTCAGAACTTTTCTTATTAATGACCTACACAGTGAGACTGAGAGCAAATTCAGCAAGTTTGGACACATCACTAAGATAAGTGATGCAAATGATGTGCTAGAGGAACAAGTGCTATTCAGAGCAAACTTGAAAGGCTTGAGGAATACACACTTGTGAGCCTCATGTAGTTCAACAAGGCCAAGTGCAAGATACTTTACCTGGGTGTCATGGGTTCGGCAGTAGCAGTCATTTTTTCTCCTTCTTGGTAGCTGGTGCAGTGCTGTGTTTTTGACTTTCGGCCTGGGAACAGTGCTGATAACACTGTTTTTAGTTATGGGTTAGTGATGTTTGGTCTGGCCAAGGACTTTTGGAGCCTCTGCCAGGGAGGAGGGGAAGCCGGGGGGAAGCAGAGACAGGGAACCTGACCCAAACTGACCAAAGAGGTATTCCATACCACAGCACGTCATGCCCAGGATGCA
>JAOEHX010009659.1:0-13903 GCA_025448015.1 Bolborhynchus lineola | reverse complement strand
CAGGATCACCTCCATGACTGCTGGGCACGCTCCTTTGGATGCAGCCCAGGATACAGTCGGTTTCTGGGCTGTGAGTGCACACTGAGGCAGCTCATGTTCATTTTCCATCGACCAACACCCCCAAGTCCTTCTCCTCAGGGCTGCTCTCAATCTCTTCTCTGCTCAACCTGGAGCTGTGCAGGGATTGCCCCAATTCCCAGCTCCTTATGCCAGCAGCCCCGCAAGAAAGATCTGGATGGGTCTGGGATACGTAAAATGCATCAGATGTGACCGTTCCATTTCCTACAGCAACAGAGAAAAAGACTGTCACTGCCAGAGCACAAGAACAATGCAACAGTGCCAGAGAGGAAGAGGGAAGTGAGAATTGTTACTGATCTTTCTGGAAGTCCCCCATTTATAGCTCACCCCCAGGGTGCCAGATATTGCCCCTGTTTTATCCACGGAATGGCTGATGTGCACTTCCCACTTGAATTCAAGCATTTGCAAGGCTAACAAAGTGCAGCATCCTGATCCAAGGAAGTGAAGAGAAGCAGTTACATGTTCTCAGGTTAACACAGCTCACAACACTTCCCTAACCCTTTGTAACTCAGTGGTTTCTGGAACAGACTCTGAATTCCTGTGTTAGCTGAAATTCATAAAGATCAAGAGAAAGTGCTGCACATCACCCCAAAGCGATAAGCTCTTGACACATCCTCCAGAAAACATTATATTGTGGCATCCAGGACAGCAATTCGTTTGACATCCAGACAGAAAGCAGCGTCAGCATCCCAGGGTCCTGCACACAGCTATCTCACAGGCATTCCCTCAGCATTAGCTGGATCACAAGCTCTTAAAAACAAGCCCAGCACATCAAAAGATCCCCCTGACTAGCACAGAGACGTGGGTGCTCCTGGGACTTGCTTTGAAACTTCGGGAGCCATTATAAAACCCTAGAGAAGAGAGGGGCACACACACCAGATTCTTCAGCTCCTCAGCAAAGCCCTGGGCAACAGGTGAAGGAAAGGCTGATGCTGGGTCTACTTTAACCTTGAATCATCCTACCTTGTGATTTTCCTAGGGCTGTTCCTCCAACTTTGCAACCATAACTTCAGCTCACTTGCAATCAGAAGTGGTCTGGAGTGAACGTGGTGGTGACAGCACGAGCTGCTCCTCCCGCAGGCTGCAGGCTCACACAAGCCTTGGGACCTGGTCCAGCACAAGGACAGTGACCTTGGAGCCTGCTGGATGCTTCTCCCAACCACCCAGCAGGGCTCATAGAAGATGAGGAACCTCCTGTGGCTGATTACCAAAAAGGCCCTTTGGCAACGGGCTGACAGTTATGAGGCAACCAGTGAGCCCAGGGGAACTTTACGGTCTGGGCCTCCCAGAGCTGCGCTGCAGCCCAGCAGGAGCAGAGCTGCTCGGTGCTATTCAGCTCTAGATGCAAGAAACCACCAAGCAGAGACCATGGCATGACACCATCCCCAGCGACCACAGTCTGGTCTTCAGGAGGAGCAGCTCTCTAGGTAAACTCTTTGATACTCATGAGATTCGTACCTCAAGGCTATGCAGGTACCCTCTGTGCGTGCTGTCAGAGCAGGTACTGCTCATCTTCACCACAGCACGGGCATTCTGCACAGTTCCCAGGATCCCACCACCCCTCACTGTGTACCCACCAGCTCAGAACGGGCCGGGCCCTCTGCAGAACACGGAGACGCCTGGTTTGAAGGGACGAGCCCCACTCCCCAAAAGGCATCCTCCCTGACCACCGCCCCGTCCGGACACGTCCACCTACAGCTGAAACATGGTGAGGCATCTGTCCTGAATGCCACAAGGGTCCGTGGAGGCTGCCACACCTGACTCCTCTCTGGAAGTCACTGCTATCTGTCCCCTGCCTCCTTCCTCTGCTACTCCCAGGGTCCCTCCCTTCCGCACTGGGCTCCACGAGTGTTGGCTGCACTGCTCTGTGCCCCAGCTAGTAATCTCTACACAAACCCCCGGGCAATCAGCTCTCCTCATTAGTGCAGTGCTGCCTTCCAACAGGAAACCTCGGAGGGAAATGGTTTCTTTCCTCTCTTCATGCTCTGACCCAACACAGCAGCAGCACCGACTGCGCAGGGGTCTGTGCGCTCCTGCACGTCCCTTGAGGCCGGTGTCCCCGAGGCCCGCTCAGCACCCGCCCTGGCAGGGCTGGCAGGGCAATCTGCCCTTCCGGGAAGTGCCAGCAGTGGAATACAACATAAGGCTTAAGTCCCCATTGGCAGATCTGGGGGACTGTCAGCTCAGGGACAGAGTAGCACACCTTACCCCAGACACGGAGCGTGGCCCCCCTGCCAGGCTGGGATTCCTGATACGGGTGGAATGACAGCGGTATTAGACATCCTGACTGGCAGAAGGCACATGCACATCCGTACTACCATGTAGAGCACCTCCCCAACCCAGCTCCCTCCCAGCCCTCCACAGACAGCACTACTGGACTTATCCCTGCGCCCATCACCACAGCGCCCATGTGTCCTTCCCAGCTAAATCCAAACATCAGTTACTAACAGATTAAGCACTGCTCCATGCCAGATGCAGCGAATTCCCAGAGAACAGGAACTTCACGACTGCCTGTATGGAGGCATTAGTCCTGTCGGAAGCAAGGGAAAAGCAAACAAACAAGGCAGCCTAATTTACAAGCCAAACAGGAGACTCATTTCAGCCTCTTCTCTAGATCTTTTTTGAGATGCAAATGCTCCTGCTCTCCAAAGGTTATGATGTAGTCAAAGCCTGGAACAGATCCAAATCCCATACCTAATTTCCCACTGCTCTCATCCAAGGCTTTGGAAGCTCTGCTAACACTTCCCAGTGGAAAATTTCTCTTTTCTAGTACTCTGTATTTCCAGGTTCCAAAGCAGCCCTTCGGGGAGCAGAGCTCATCCCAGTCGCCAGAGCCTTCTGTTCTCGCCTGCTATGCTTGGCTCTTCGGTCACACGGGGCTCCTTCTCCAGATTTACTGCTTTTGAGGGTTGGAAGGACTGAGGTTCCAGCCTGACTGCCATCAACCTGACCATATATTTTAAGGTAACAGCAAAGTGAGGCTGTTCTAACGAAAGGAAACATTTGAAGTTGTCCATATTTCACTGTCTTGTCTCTAAGGAGGTTATATGGGACAATATAAAACCCTTGCTCAAGACCAGCAGCACCCATGGCTCTCCCCTCATCCGACAGGCAGCCACCTCACTGGAGAAGGCTATCAGCTTAGCTAAGCAGGATTTCCCCTTCAGAAATCCAGGCTCCTACTCCCTGTCACCATCCTGCCCTTTTTGTCTTTGGAAAATGTTTCCAGGGTTAGCTGCTCCATCACCTTCCCAGGATCAAGGTGAGACTGACCAGCCGGGAGCACCCCACACCTCAGCCTTGCTCTTCTTGAAATCAGGAGCGACATTTGCTTTCTCCCAGTCATCAAGAATCTCTCCTGACCACCACGCCCTCTGAGAGATGGTGGAGAGTGGCCTGGCAAAGCCATCAGCCAGCTCCTTCAGCATTCAGTGGTGCGTCTCATCAGGCCCAGGGACTCACGTATGTCCAGTCTGAATGCTCCCTAAACTGATCCTCCCCCACTGAGGTATGTCTACCTTGCCATGGCCTATAGAATCACAGAATGGTTTGGGTTGGAAAGTACCTTCAGATCATCTAGTTCCAACCCCCTGCCACGGGCAGGGACACCTCACGTCAGACCATGTCACCCAAGGCTCTGTCCAACCTGGCCTCGAACACCGCCAGGGATGGGTCATTCACCACTTCTTTGGCCAACCTGTTCCAGTGCCTCAGCAGCCTCACAGGGAAGAACTGCCCTACATCTAACCTGGACGTCCCCTGTTTCAGTTTCTATCTCAGGGACCTGGGATTGCTGAAGCCTGCTCTTGCCAGTGAAGGCTGAGGTGAAGGTGGGTACCCAGTCAGCTCACTCAAACCCTTCTTGCTGTACAAACACACGCTTCAAGTATGCCTTGAAGGTATTCCCAAACAAGACATGCCCGGGACAAACTCCTCTGCTGAAGGAAGCCACAGGCAGTGCACTCTGGATCCCAGTCCGGTCCTGCTGCCACCTCCCAGTGCCCTACTGTGCCGCCCTGTGCTCCACGGCCTCAAAGCAGCCAAGTGACCACGTTCTCGGTTGGGTTTGTCTGCAAGGACCCCTTAGCCTCCTGCTGCAAGGCCCTGGGAGAAAAGCCCACAGAAGCGGCTGAAATCCTGTGGGCTTTCTCCCAGCAACTCCTGAGGATTCCCTCACCGGCTGCCTCCCCACTCTCACACCAAACACAGATATTCATTCCTATCCTTCCCCTGAGAGGCACAAATCCACCTTCCCCAGCTGTGCTACCATGGACCTGACCCTTCTTTCCTCCACTTCAATCGCAGCTCTCACTCATCATAAACACGTCTTCCAGACCATTTTATGCTGCCTCCTACATGCTTCACTGGACCTGCAAACTTCTCCTTTGGAGAATCCATCGTAGCATCATTCATTTCTTGTGGAAAATTCCCTACCGATGTGATGCTCATGGACCCCAGCCAGCTGCCAATGACAAGGCAGTTGTCCTGACCAAAGACTGTTTTCCTTTGTGTTCCTTCTATTCCTTTCAGCTGCATTTAACCCTTAAAACCTACATACAGATCCACCTTAGCAGTGTCAGCTCTTCAAGACCACCTCTCTGCACCCCATACTTGCTTTGCAGCTCCTACAGTTTGACTCCATGACCTGCAGTCCCAGGATCTAGTCCTGCCTCTTTGTTGCACAGCACAAAGCAGGTCTTCAGCCTGCCAGAACTCCAGATGCCACCAGGATATGCCTTTCACATGGGCTGACAGCATCCCGGGCGGCTGGGACTGCACAACTCTTTAGGTGGTTGCTACCCCCTCTGTCCCTCTCGAAGCTCCCAGTCTCCTTTGCTTCACAGGTTCCAAGGCCAAAAGAAACGAAAACATGACAAAGGAAAAAGGAAAGCAACAGCTGCTGGTGGCTGCGAGTTTCCCCTTCTACAGTCCCTGCACAAGGATGGATGCTCCTTTCCACAGTAATCCCCAGTTGCCTTTTTGCACAGTCCCCCAGGTACAGGTTCGCCCCACTTTGATTTGTTCCTGTTTCCTCCCTGTCAGAACTGTCACTCCCAGCACACAACTGCTCATTTATTCATGGGCTGGGCTCAGGCCAAACCTTGTCTCATTCACTGCTCAAGCAGGATCTTCGCTCTCTGTTCTGCCTCACAGACAACGTCCCTCTGCTAGCGCAGGGCCCTCTGCAGATGCAGCACCCACTGGCCCAGTTCCCACGCTGCCTGCTCATGGGGCACAGTCCCATCTTGCTCTGAGGAGCACAGGATCTCTCTTCAGCATCAAAGGCTGCCCCACCATATTTGCCCTCCCAGCTTCTCTGTGGTGTGTCCTGATGATGGCACCATGCCTGGGGTGCAGCACAGCCTGGAGAGAGCTCCCATTCCAGGCCTTCCTTGAGAAGCTGCATGACCTGTCCACCTGCGTCTGCACAACCCATCCACCTCCATCTGCACAGACTTGGCTTGGACCTGCGCTGCCCACAGACCACTTTGGCCTTTGCAGTCAGTAGTACCTTGTAAGAAACATTTTGGTTGTTACCCCTGCCTAAAGCCATCACTACAAGGAGTCATGAGAGCTGGAGACTTGGATCCACCCGTGCTGCAGGGAACATGCCCTGGAAAGGATCCTCCCAAGGGCTACCTGGGGGTCACCCACGAGTCATGTGCAAAGGTCTTCTGGCACCCAGTGTAAAGGAGACCTGAGCTCACCCTGGGACCCTCTGCACTTACAGCAGAGGTTTTCTCCAACACACCCAACCATTGACCACCTCTATTCCCAGAGGAAGACACCAGAAAGGGTGCACAGCAGAGCTGCTGCCCAAATCCTAAACACTGGCCAGCTCCTGTGTCAGGAGGTCCCATCTGCACTTGTCACCCCAGAACTAATGACACAGAGTCAGAAGTTCGTAACTTACTGTATCCATCTCCATTATCCATTCCAGGATCCTGAAATCAAACGGACAAGCTATTCCACAGCCAAGCACATGTGAGCCCCATCCCCTCTGTCTCAGCCCGGTGCTGAGAAGCACCTGATGAGAAGCTGAAAGGACCCCGGTGACACCAGCATAGCTCCTGCTGTGTGCAGACATGACTTCCAGTTCAGATTCTGCTGTGCTTGGGACACATTAATGTATGAAGAGAAATAACAACCTGGAATGTACCAAGGAAACCTCGGTGGGCCCCTCTTCCCAGTGTGTAACACCCTCAATTCCACTTCTGACAGGCTGCCTGGAATCAACCCTTCCCACAGCTCTGCTCATCTCCCCTTCGCACTCCCAGAGTGAGCTCTCCTGAGGACCCTCGAGCTCACCTCCCAGCCCAGGCTTCCCACCTGCTCCAACAATGCCCCCAAATCCCGACTCCGGGGCAGGGCCGAGTGCTCCTTCCAGCAAAGCAACGCCTTCAGTGACTGGGGGCAGCCCCGGTGCTCCCTGTGACCCCTGTGATGCTCCAGCACGAAACTACTCATCCCAGCTCCCTGCAGGCACCTCTGGCACTGCTCAGACTTGGCCTTTCCTCCACTGACCTGGGCACTGTGACACATTCCCATCAATTCCAAACCCCTGCAGGTCTCCATCACCTCCTCAGGCCTCACCCTGATTCCACCACTGCCGTGTGTGGGGCTTGCTCTGTCCTCAGGAGCCATCAAGGCCAAATTCCTAAACAACAGGTTCATTTAATTTCAGCTCCCAAGGGGCAGAAAAACATCACAATTCCCATCTTATGTTCAGAGCTACAAATCCATTCTGCCTGGTTTCCCTATGAGATGACTATCAGGAAGCCATCTGGGGACAGAAATAGAATCTGAGTCCAGAACTGCCAAACCTTGTGATGAGGCTCACCCAAACCCTGCAGATCATACCATGCAACAGCAACAGAGATGTCCAGTCTGGGATTCTAACTGGCACATCTGCAGTGCTTGGTAACCCATGATGATGATCATCCAGCACCCTCTTGCTTCCAGCACTATATGCCAGAGGACTTCCTAAATCCCAGCACGCAGGACCGCTTGCAGTTCCAATATGCAGCTTCCAAGCGTGGCTGAAGCCACCAACTTGCCTGCATTGCTAAGATCCTGCTCCAGTCAATCCTACCCCAGCAAAGCCAGGAAGACCTGGTATAAGCAAAGACGAAGTCCAGAAGGAAAACCAGCAAAACGCAGGTACCCTGACCGCACTGCAAGACTGGATGCACACCTGGAAATGCCACCAACACACACCTACAACCAAGGTCAAGTCCAGAGGAACAGGGTACACAAGTTTATTGGCTGTGTACCAGCAAACAAGCAAATGCTGCCTCAACTTGCCCAAGTCCATGTCCTGGACAATCTCTCCTGTAACCCGGGTATTGTACAGAGCACTCAGATCTGTTTGGGAGGCAACATGGAGATGATGTGGCCTCTCAACCATGCTCTTCACCTTCATGGGTTTCACCTCTGAGCCAGTGCTGCACTGGGGATCCAGAAAAAGAGAAGGTGCCAGAACCCGCGGCAGCAAGTTCTGCCCAATGTCAGCTCTAAATCACTGCTGCTGAGCTCGGAGAAATCATCAGCAACTGACCAGTTTTTGGTCAAGTCCCTCATCTGAGCAGCAGCATCACTCCGTGACCTTCACTCAGCTCCAGAGCTCATCAGGCTCCCAGTTCCTTCCCATTATTGTTTTGCCACACCAGGACAAGTTTCTCCTCCTTCTCATTCAATTTGCGACGTCTGTACTGAGCCATAGCTAAACTGGAAGTAAGCCAAGCAACGTAAAGCTTCACATGGCTTCCAACCCTCCTGCAAACCCCCAGCTCACCTCAGCATCTGAGCACACTGCCCGAGTCTTGTACTCCCATACCACACGCAGGCAGCATAGTCTCTAGCGCACAATTACTCACACTCTTGATACCCAAATCCCTGGGCTGTTTGTGCGCCACTGTCAGCAGTATCCTCAGCCCAGAAGGAGCCCACCCCTGTGCCACGGAGCTCTCGGGGATGTCAGACCTGGGAAGGTGCAGTCTCTAGTAGCAGCACGAGGAGGCTACAGCCTTCCTGACCCCCACAATGGGGGCCCCTCCAGTCTGGTGAAGCTCCCAGATCCCTGGGGGGTGAAGCTCTAAAACCCAAGGCACTTAAGAGTCAGAGCCCCCCCGGGGTGTGCCACAAGAGCCCCACTCTTCCCTCTGCGCAGCTGCTGGATCTGGTACAAAACTAAAGTGCAATTACCAAAGTGGATTTTTAAATGCCCCATTACATTAATAAACCTAGTGGGTAGCATGCATCTGGCAGATGGTGCAGGGCCCTGTCAGCACAACGACACATCTCACTTGGGCTCATTAATAAAAAACGAAGGGAGACACAACTTGGCAGTTAAAGGTAACAGAGAAAACAGGAAAGATTCACATGGGGCCCCCAGGCGGACTTAAAAAGTGGCTTGTCCATCAGCCTCATCACCTTCATTGAAATATCCTGGTCACACTTGAACAAGCCTTGGGACACCTCTACTAATGACACCATCATCAGAACCACTGGCTCCCTTACTGACAATGGAGGAGAAGCCAGAGCCTGCATGCAACATGAAACAGAGCCAGTGAGGCCTGGATTAGGCACCTGCCCCTCCACAGACACATCCAGCCCCACTGAACAGACCTGCATTGACACAGACCTCAAACCCACCATAGGGCCGTGCACAGTGAGCCATGCCCCCACTGCCCAGGAGCAAAGCACACTCCGGTAGGATCCTGATGCATCCAGGAAACCATTTTGCTCTCCATGGGGAGGTTCTACACATATCCCGGAAGCTGGATCCTCTCCCAGCCCTTCGTATGTGTGTAATTCTCCCTACCAAAGGAGCTCCACAACAGTTCCTGCTGTAGCAGTGCTACCGGCCCAAGGAGCTCTCACCCAACGGTCTCTGCAGCCAGACTCTTCCTCAGCACCTCCCCTCAAGGAGCCCGGCCCTGGTGTTCAGAGCACTTCACCAACAACTGAGCAGCTCAAATGCAGTGACACCAGGACAGAAGTGCACACAGAGCTCCCTACAACAGCCTCCAGTCATTCCCATCCAAACAGGGTCCATGTGACTGCTCTCCACAAGAGCCATTTGGCATTCTCCAACCACAGCTATCTCCCCTGCCTATACTACCTCATGAGGATAAAAAAGTCTCCAAGCGGAGAAAGTGGACTTCTCTCCTTCAAAGGTGACGTTTTCTTTATAACAGTACAACAAATTACTCCAGAACGAATTCCCAAAGTGTCAGCTCAGTCTTCAGACATCCTGCCATGAACCCACCAGCTCTCCGTGCGGATCGGTGGAAGCTGGTAGGTCCTTCATTCACCTCTGCTGAGTTTGCAAGTGCTCTCTATGACCAGAGACAGATTAAACTTGGTGGCTGGTAGAGATCTTGACCAACAACCCGCCAGTGGAAATGACAATTAAAGGAGAGCTGCAGTCTCCGTGCAAGTTTCCTCTTGCATCAGAATAATGCTTCCCTCTCAAATAAAGAAGATAAATTAAGAAAGACTGGAGAATTCCTGCCCCTTTGAACTTCTCTTTCCCCGAATCACAGCATGGGCTACAACAGCACGTAAGAGAAATGTTCAGACCACATGTAAGAGACCCAACGTCTGCTTTTGAATTGCCTCACTAAGAATGTAAGAGCTGGAAATGACGCTCACACCAGAGCGGGCTTTGAGATGCCGTTAGCCCTGGGCACAGCCAGCCTCAGTGGAGCGTCTCAAATGCCCACAGCACGCAGCCTTGCTCAAACCGCAGCGCCGCTGACCCCACGAAACTGCTGCTCTGACAGGGACGAGCGGGAGGGCGGGGATGCTGCTGCTCAAACACGGCACTTTGGGTGCCACCTTCCGCCTGGGGCTGCAGCTCCCGCCGGGGGACAGAGGCACAGCGGGGCCCAGGAGGTGCGAGCTGCCGCGGGACACTGTGGGAAATGAGATCCCTGCGGAGGGCCGGGGCCTGAGGAAAGGGCGCAGGGAGGGAGCTGGCACTGCAGAGGGAGTGCAGACCACCGTGGCCTGCACCATCTGCCACCAGGGACATCGGAACCTGCCTGGCACCTTCCCACGCAGGCAGGTAAAAGCAATTCAGCTCAAGGCCTGGGGACACGAAAAGTCTCCAAGAGCAGATGGGATCCACCCAAGAGCCATGAGAAGGGAAGGACAGGAGCCCGTACGACAGCCATGAGAGCAGAGCACACCAGCCCTGGCCTGCACCCGCCTGCAGCACAACACATGCTCCAACAGAAGACACGCTCTGCAAGGGGTCGGCACACTCCCCCTCCACGCTGCGCTCATCAGTGCTACCAGGGCACCCCACGAGGCTGGCCAAGGTGCCCCACTGCCACGTTTCATGCCGGCACTCCTCAGGAACAAGGTCTGCGTGTGCAGGGAGCGACTGGGCAGGGCAGGACCTGCTGCGGCCACACACCCACCGTGTGTGACACCAGCACAGGAGCAGAGGCTGCATGGAGCCTGCTTGGCCCTCAGCAAGCCAGCCCTGACCTGCCACAGCTCATCCTGGGCCCAGGGGCCCAGGAGCCACGTGCTCAGCCACGGCCTTACCCAGAGCTTCATGCTCTTGTGCTGGAGCCGCTCTGCTTGCCCCGGCTCTCCAGGCCGTGGGGCTTGGAGCACACAGAGCTGGGCTGCGGCAGTGCAGCAGCAAGCTTAGCTTCCTCCGTGCCACAGCTCTGCTCATCTGCAGCCGGCGCAGGAGCAGGCAACGAGAGCACATCCGCCTCTCCCCACCTCCTGCTGGCCCAGGCTCCAGCCCCTTCAGCAGAAGGCATTCCTGCAGCAGGTCCTACAACGTGTGGAACGAGGGGCTGTGGGCTCGGGGTCCACAGAGATGCTGTGTATAATCCACTGTGAGCACATCCTCCACCACACCAACTCCTGCCCAAGCTATTCCAGCCCTGCAGCCCCCAGCTGCTCAGCTGATTTTTATAATCATCTTTTTTTTAATACAATCATTAGACAGTCATTATGCCTTTAATTAAGCATTTATTGTAAAAAATAGTGCCAATCAAAGCTGCAGGTTGGAAAAGGAAAGGAAGGGAAGGAACATATTCCCAAAATGTTAATGAGGGCTTTCAGCCTCAGCAGAGCTCCAGAACCTGGACCCGGCAGCACATTCAGGATGTGGGATGTGAGCAGCCCTGACCGAGATGGCACCAGCTGAAAGGTGACTGCTGTGGTTCCTCCTGCAGCCCATGCTCAGCCCACCCTGCCCTGTGCTCCACACCCACCGCAGGCACCGCTGCACCCAGCAACTCCCACTACAGATTCCTCTGGCTCAGGGGGCCAAGATCCTTCCTCCCCCGGTACCCCAACCACTCAGGGCAGCCCCAGCAGCGCAGGGGCTGCAGGACAGGAGCCAAAGGCCTGTCCCAAGGGCACCCACAGGATGCTGGAGGGGCTCCGGCTGCTCTGCTGCCCACATGAGCCATCAGCGCCTGCCACCTGCATGCACAGGACAGCAGGGACATTCCCCAGTCCCAGCTATGGTGCAGGGAAAACTGAGCCAATGTGTGTGACCATATTCTTCTTCCTCAGCTTTGCAAAAGCACACAGGGAAACAACAGGGCAGCAGGAAGAGAAATCACAGAACCCCACACTGGTTTGTGCTGGACCTTAAAGCCCACCCAGCTGCAACCCCCTGCCACGGGCAGGGACACCTTCCACCAGACCAGGCTGCTGCAAGCCCCATCCAACCTGGCCTTGAACACTGCCAGGGATGTCCATCCATCTGTACATCCATCCACCCATCCGTCCGTCCATCCATCCATCCACCCATCCGTCCATCCATCCATCCATCCCTTTCCGAGGTTTCAGAGAAATGCCTCCATCCCCTGAAGAGATCCGGCCGGACTGATCCAAAGACCCCCACTGACAAGCTTCTCCCTGTTACTGGTGCAACCTCACCACAAGCCTGGTATCATACCCTGCCTCTAAAGCTTCTCGTTTGTATGTGCTCAGACCCCTTCCACTTCAAGGTGGCACACCAGACCTGATGGGGAATCCTCTGGGAGTTCTGGTACTGCATACTTCAGTTGGATTCATCACAGCTCCTCGTCCGTTCCCAGCATGGCTGATTCCATGGAGACAGAGAAAGGGAGGGAGAAGCCCAGGCTCTGCTCCCTCTGGCACTCTGAATGTGCCCCAAAGCAAGCCAATCTGAACTGGTAACTGGTCCCATTGATGCCCTTCACAGACCAGAAACATGCTCAGTTCAGCCTGCAACACTTCCACTCCTTTCTTCCTCCCCTTTGCCCATCAGCATCTGCCTCACAACACTGAAAGACCTTTGGAAAATCATGGGCAGGCGCCTCAGATACATGGCAAAGCCCTGGCACAGGGTGCCCGAGAAGCTGTGGCTGCCCCATCCCTGCAGTGCTCAAGGCCGGGTTGGACACAGGGGCTTGGAGCCCCCTGCTCCAGTGGAAGGTGTCCCTGCCCGTGGCAGGGGCTGGAGCTGGAGGAGCTTTAAGGTCCCTTCAACACAAACCAGGCTGTGGTTCTGTGACCTAAGTCCAGCTATGTGTGGGTGACAGGCGCAGTCGGGCTGTCCCATGCCAGGGAGCAGAGCTGAGAGCGGGGTTGCACCAGGGCAGAGCTGCTCAGCACATGCTCGGAGCAGGATTCACACGTGTGTGCAAGGGCGTACACCACAGACACCTGGCACTGCATGTGCCCAAGATTTGACAGATGTGCACAGCACAACAGGGGCTCGTTTCGAAGATCAGGACATAGAGTCAGTAATTAGACAGCAATAGGTCCCCTCCCATCACAACCATCTGCGGAGTGTGAGGCAGGAGGAGGGCTCAGTGGTACCTGCAGTGGTGGGCTCAGCCAGCACCAGGGTGAAGAGCAGCATCTGGTGACTGCCCAAGCCTGAGACACAGCGAGAACAATGCTGGGAGTGACACAGCAGTGCAGACAGCTCTCTGTGATGCTCCTCCTGCTTTCCTTCCTCTCTGTTACAGAGGAATGACCATGGAGGCATTCCAGGGAAATAAAAGGAGGAAAAGGAGAGAAGTGCTGTGCACCTTGCACAATATACAAATCACACAGACCCCCACTCCTCCTCCTGCAGTCTGCCAGCACCAGCCTGTATCACAGCAGCCGTCACACCTGAGAGCCTCTGGATCCAGACAGGCCAACCAAAGAGATAATGTCTGGGGATGGGCTGAAGGCTGCACCAGTGTCTGCCTCAGAGGGATCAAGCAGAAACCAGTCAATAATCCCTGCTCAGAAACACCACAGAAGCAGCAAACTGAAAATCCTGAAAATGCCATTTCCAGCTCTGCTGGCAATGAGATATCAACACACAGCCCGAGATTCCCGGACCGCAGAGACTCCGGCTGCCGAGCTCAGCCACCCGCACCGCAGGGTGGTCTTCATGCGGCACCATGCGCTCCCATTCACACTGCTCAAGCTCTCACTTGCCCGCCCATCACGTCGCTCACAATCAGGACAGGTTATCCCGGCTAATGAGTTACCCAATGGCAGCACCCACCGGAGCACACGAGGAGATGAGTCTCAGCTGGGGCTGCGGCGCATAAAGACAGGTAAAGAGCAAGCCAAGTCCACACAGCACTGTGTGCTCCAGCACCTCTGCTCTCGGTGGTTCAGCTCAGTGCCCAAAGTAACAGAAGGTGCAGCTGGGCCCCAGCTCTTGAATACCACATAGGATCAGGGACTGGTCTGGGTTGGGAGGGACATTAAAGCTCCCCCAGCTCCAACCCCTGCCACGGACAGGGACCCCTTCCATAGAGCAGTTGCTCCAAGCCCCTGTGTCCAACCTGGCCTTGAGCACTGCAGGGAT